>JAJAGP010001258.1:0-160000 GCA_025084515.1 Ancistrus triradiatus
TCTAGGATTAGCAGTTCATTTGAAGGTGAAATTAGAGGCAGGTGTTTTCAATCAATGGGATGCCAATCAGGTGTGAGGGGGCACCCTGTTTTATTTAAAGAACAGGGATCTATCAAAATCTGCTCTTCAAAACATGTTTGTGGAAGTGTATCATGGCACGAACAAAGGAGATTTCTGAGGACCTCAGAAAAATAGTTGTTGATGCTCATCAGGCTGGAAAAGGTTACAAAACCACCTCTAAAGAATTTGGACTCCACCAATCCACAGTCAGACAGATTGTGTACAAATGGAGGAAATTCAAGACCACTGTTACCCTCCACAGGAGTGGCCGACCAACAAATATCACTCCAAGAACAAGGTGTGTAACAGTTGGCGAGGTCACAAAGGACCCCAGGGTAACTTCTAAGCAACTGAAGGCCTCTCTCACATTGGCTAATGTTAATGTTCATGAGTCCACCATCAGAAGAACACTGAACAACAATGGTGTGCATGGCAGGGTTGCAGGGGGGAAGCCACTGGTCTCCAAAGAGAACAGAATTTTGATAGATTTTATATTGTACAAAAGCACGGGGACCTACATTTGAAGGTACGTTTGTCAGAAGGCTTTGTGTTTGTGAGATGAGAAAAGATTATGTTTATACCAAAACTAAAAATGTAAATACGACAACCAATCACCATTGTTTAACTTGATTTATCAATTTACAAATACTTTTTAAATATTAATGTAGTTATTGAGTCACCCTGATTTTAATGTTTATGTGCCATTTCATAAATAAAATGGATTGCAAAAATGTAAGTCCCCCCCCCCTCTCTCTGTGTCTCTCTCTTTCTCTCTCTCTCTCTCTCTCTCACACTGTCTCTCTCTCTTTCTCTCTCTCTCTCTCACACACACACACACACACACACATAGAGAGAGAGAGCTCACTTTCAGTTGTATGCATCCTGTTGTGCATTTGAATATTCTCTCTCAGGGGATCTTCTGGTCTGTTTTCTCTCAAGGGGCCACAGCCACCATTTGATGGTGCAGCTGCCAGCAGTAAGGTGTGCAGTAAACGAAATAATACAACAAAGTTATTTGTTCACGTTTTTCTTTCTCTGCTTTGGTATGACCAGGCTATTCAAATACATTCAAAACACCTTCTGAATAAATTTAAATCTAAATGTATAAGTATCTAGGGAAACTTGATCATGAACACATGCTGCAGATTAGGCAATGTAAAGTTGGGATAAATCATTCCTATATTGTAAATAAGTTTCATTACATTAGCCCATGTGGATAACTTATAGGTTTAAAGTTTTGATGGTGGGTATTGTTTATCTGAATCACTTTGCATATGGGTTTAAGACCAGAGTAACAGTTTTATAGGTCAACTTCATACATTTCACATATCATCAGCATAGGTTCTGGCTTCTGTAAAAGTTACCAACATTAACTTTTATACAAGCCAAGCAAAAAGCAAAAACCTCTAATTTTGGTTCCATGACGAGGACGTTCATACACCAACTTAAAAGCAATAAACGGACCCCATCTAGTGGACGACAAGTTATACTCATTTTAGACTTACTAATGTAAAGCACTGCATAAAAATGTTGAGACAGCGCCCTCAAGCGGTAAGCATGTGCTAGAGGCGCAGAGCGCTGTTTGCTCAGGGGTGCGCATGTACACACTGAGTAGATGAAACTGGATGTGTTTGATGCTTTAGTCTGACTCGTAATATAGTACAATACAATAATATACAGTAGTGTTTGAAAGTTTGTGAACCCTTTAGAATTTTCTATATTTCTGCATAAATATGTCCTAAAACATCATAAGATTTTCACACAAGTCCTAAAAGCAGATCAAGAGAACCCAGTTAAACAAATGAGACAAAAATATTATACTTGGTCATTTATTTATTGAGGAAAATGATCCAATATTACATATTAGTGAGTGGCAAAAGCATGTGACCCTCTAGGATTAGCAGTTCATTTGAAGGTGAAATTAGACTCAGGTGTTTTATTTAAAGAACAGGGATCTATCAAAGTCTGCTCTTCACAACACGTCTGTGGAAGTGTATCATGGCACGAACAAAGGAGATTTCTGAGGACCTCAGAACAAGAGTTGGTTGATGATCATTCAGGTGGAAAAAGGTTACAAAGCCATCTTCTAAAGAGTTTGGGACTCACCCCAATCCACAGTCAGACAGATGGTACAACTGGAAAAATTCAAGACCATTGTTACTCTCCTCAGGAGTGGTCGCCCAACAAAGATCACTCCAAGTCACTGAACAAACAATGGTGTGCATGGCAGGGTTGCATAGGAGAACGCCAGCTCTCAAAAATAACATTGCAGCTCGTCGCAGTTTGCTAAAGAATCACGTGGACGAGCCAGGAAGGCCATTGAAAAGAATGTTTTGTGGATGAATGAGACCAAAATAATAGAACTTTGGTTTTTAAAAGAAAAAGTGTTAGTTTGTAGAAATGAAAAAAAACACGCATTCCAGCATAAGAACCCTTATCCCATCTGTGTGAAACATGGTGGTCGTTAGTATCAGGTTTGGGCCTGTTTTGCGCATCGGGCAGGACGCTTGCCATCATTGAGAAAACAATGACTTCTGAATGTTGATATCAGAGCATTTCAGGAAAAATGTCATGACATCTGTCCATGAACTGAATTCAAGAGAAGGTGGTATTGCAGCCAAGACAACGAACCCTAAGCACACAAGCCGTTCTACCAAAGAATGGTTAAAGAAGAATAATAAAGTCATGTTTGAATGTGAGGAAACCACCAACATCCCAGCAAATGTAGCTGTTCTGATACAGTGGAATGGGCTAAATTTCCTACAAGCGGTGTGAGGACTGATCAACAGTATAGGAAACGTTCAGCTGCAGTTATTGCTGCACAGGGGGTCACACCAGATACTGAAAGCAAAGGGTCACATACTTTTGCCACTCACTAATATGTAATATTGGATCATTTATACAATAAATATAATAATAAATGACCAAGTATAATATTTTTGTCTCATTTGTTTAACTGGGTTCTCTTTATCTACTTTTAGGACTTGTGTGAAAATCTGCAGTGATTTTGAATACTTCAGAATAAAAGTGGCTGTTCCATGAGCATTACACTGCTAGTAGTTCATGGTAACAGAAATAATTCCTCTTGCTTGGAAAGAGGATCAACAATCTCACAAAGTTTACATAAACCTAGCCTGTATGGCAGGGTGGCAAAAAATAATCGCTTTTGGAAAAGTGCTGTCCTGAGTCTCATTTGTGCTTCATAGGACATGTGGAAAAAGACTTATTGGTAATCAAGACTGAAGATGAAATGAAGACTGAACCCAAACACAGCACACCAGCCAAAGCCCTAATGTGAATCACTGCGGTGGCAACATTATGCCGTGAGGGCGTTTGTGTCAGTGAGGATTGTGAACTTGTTCAGGATGGAGGGAAAATTGATGGTGCCAAGTATGCCCAAATTATTGAAGAAAACCCTTTGCTAAACAGCTGAAGATGAGCAGGTGGTTCACCTTACAGCACAACAACAACCCTGAACACACCAAATAAAAAAGGCAGAGCCCTGACACAAATTTCATATACATTTATTCTGATCTGGTATTTGGGTGGAGCTGCAGTGACACGGTGTTGTTGTGTATGTGTGTTGCGCTGGTATGAGTGGATCAGATACAGCAGTGCTGCTGGAGTTTTAAACCACCTCAGTGCCACTGCTGAACTGAAAACCGTCCACCAGCCAAAAATTCCCAGCCGCCAGCGTCCTGTAGGCAGCGTCCTGTGAGCACTGAAGGATTAGAGGACACCTCAAACAGCACAGCACAGATGAGCTACGGTCTCTGATATTATCTCTACAAGGTGGAACAATAAGGTGAATGTCTCTAATAAAGTGGACTAGCAACCACATTGTACCTGATCTGTGGTGGTCCTTTGGGGGTCCTGACCATTATAGAATAAAGGGGACTAACAAAGGATGTAAAGAAACAGATGGACTACAGTCTGTAATAGTAGAACTACAAAGGGCAGTGGCCACGAAAACTTAAATAAAGAGTATAGAAAGCTTAAGACTTTTGCACAGTACTATATATATTTTTCAGGCAAGACAGAAATGGAGTGAAATGCATTATTGATTTTTATTTATGAATTTCTTTATTGCTGACAGCCATGATAATATTTGCTTTGTGCGTCTCAACACAAACGTTTTCTGTCAAAATATTGTCCTAAAATAAGCCAAATTTTGTGTGGTCAAGCAAAAAGGAAAAAAAAGAAACATTTTATATATTTAGTTGATGCAAATAAAAAGGTCAGTTTGTTCAGATTCTTCGCCTAGCATGTGCTCTATCTTATAATCCGTCTAAAGCTGCTCCCAACAGTTTTTGATTCGACGTGTATTGATGTGCCAACTACGGCCACAGTGATTTATACATGGACAAAAACCTCCTTAGGCTCAGTTACGACTGTCTATGAGCTTAAATGATCAAACTGGCCGAGATTTATGGGTTGAATAAAATAAAAAAGCTTTTTAAACAGGCGGTACACAGATGATGCTTCACTGCACTGACATAGTAAAGGACGAGTGGCCCAGGTGAAGTTGAATTTGTGTCCATGCTGCAGTTTTTGACAAGATTTTATACATATTTTTTATTGTATATGTTTATTTCCACATTGATTTAAAGAGTTTCCGCTCAGCACACGTAAAAAAGGTCCTTAGAGTGTCGGCCATGGGACAAACCTTTAAACAGTAAAATCTTGAATATGTTTTACATAGTTTTTTAACTTCATCAGACTAAAAGTGCGCTTGGATATTAACGAACGTGCTGTTAGGGTGAAAATATTCTCATTACCTTTAGAATAGCTTGTTCTTTGGCGAGTTGTACACTGGCTGCGTATTTGTTACGGTGTCCATCACTGTGTCTTATTATAGCGGCGCACAGTGATGGAAGCAACGACAAAATCCCCCCTGCAAGACTTGTTATAGAAACCATCTGAACTGCCTCTGAGCTTCATCAGCATTTGTAAACGTCTGAAGCTTCCTGTTTAAGCTCACAGCTCTATGAAACTGACTAAAATTAAACTTCCAAAAACACGCGTACTGCAGAAAAGCACTTCAGAGACTTCTAAAGGAACATATTAGTGTCTGAAATGTGTAAAATCTCTAACTACGTTAGCCACATTTGCTCCACATATCTAATGAAAAAATATTACAATATAATATAATATAATATAATATAATATAATATAATATAATATAATATAATATAATAAGCAAAACAACCCCCTTCAGAGTTAGTTCTCTATTAAACTATGAAAGGAAAATGTATTTTTAAATTAAAGCAGCAGACTTTGATTGTGTTTGTCAGTGTTTTCACTTCAGTAAGTTTTGCAAAAACGCACAGAGCAAAATTGCTTTAACATTTTTTTCTGATTTTACTTTAACACACTTTAGGCCATTATGAAACACAAATTTCCTAAAATATAGCTTACATTAAATCCTCTTACGTTACACCCAAAAATATGCAAGCCATTTGGAAACAGAGCTGCTTTCATTTTTACTTAAATTGATCCACACAGAACCCACACCTTTTTATCAAGAAATGTATCAACTATTTATCAGTAAATAATACCTAATGCAATTTTAAGTCGTCACTAAATCTGATTAGCAGTTCTTTCAAACTTTATTCAAACCTTTGCTGAAAACATATCTCTTTCTTTAAGAATCTGTAAGAAATGGCAAATATGAAAATTCATCCAAAGGGTATCTGATCACAATATGTCAATGGCAAACAAAAATCTAGTAAATAATCCATGGAACAGATCGATTTTATGGGAGAGGAAGGTAATGCAGTTCGTGTAATCTCCAGAATGAGAAAAACAATGAATGTATCGCTGCAGTTCATATTTTGGTACAGAGCGTTGTTTTTGTAAGGGGTTGAATCATTGTGCATGGGGGGGCAGCACGGTGCTTAAAGCCATTACAAAAACCTGCTGACAGATCTGTAGTTTGTGGACAAATAAATTACTGCAGTAATAAGTTAGAGATCATTTTTATGTTAATGTTTATCTGCTATTGTTATCTGTTTATTGTAATATCTGCCGGCTATTATATGCTAATAGCTCTATGGTAAGCACACACACTACACATTGTTAGGTATTTCAGAAGTAATTCAATAATGGCAAGCCGTTCTGGCCCAGATGCAGCAAAACATGTCCAAATCGCGATACTATCACCGCCATGTTTCACGCATGATATAAAGTGCTTTTGCTTTAATAAAGTGCTTATGCTTATGCAGTGCTTTCCTTTGTCTGGACATAACACGTAACATTTAAACCAAGAAGTATTATTTTGGTCTCATCTGTATGCAAAATGTTTTTCCAGTAGGATTCTGGCTTGTCCATGTTATTTGTAGCAAATTGCAAATGGGCAGCAATGTTATTTTTGGAGAGCAGTGCATTTCTCATTAAACTGGCATACGCACCATTTTGATTCAGTGTTCTTCTGATGGCGGACTCAGGAACATTAACATTAGCCAGTGTGAAAGAAGTCTTTAGTTGCTTAGAAGTTACCCTTGGTTCCTTTGTGTCCTCACAGACTGTTACATCTCTTGCTCTTTGAGTGATCTTTGTTGGTCAGCCACTGCCTGGATAGAGTAACAATGGTCTTGAATTTCCTTTTAGAGTCCAACTGCTCTTTCTCTGAGATTTCTAGGAAATCTCCTTTGTTTGTGCCATGATACACTTCCACAAATATGCATTGTGAAGATCAGACTCTGCTTGATCTTTGTTCTTTAAATACAACAGGGTGTCCACTCACACCTGATTGATTATCTCATTGATTGAAATGCCTGACTTTAATTTCATCTTACTTGCTAAACTTAAAGGCTCACATACTTTCGCCACTCACAAAAATGCAATATTGGATCATTTTTTATCAATAAATAAATGACCATGTATAGTTTGTTTGTATCAGTTGTTCAATTGGTTCTCTTTTTCGAGCTTTGGGGCTTGTGTGAAAATCTGATGATGTTTTAGCTCATGCAGAAATATAGAGCTTTCTAAAGGGTTCACAAACTTTCAAGCACCACTGTAGACACAAATTACAATCTGATCTTCATACTGTATTGGTATTTGGATATTGCATTTCAAAGTACCGAGTCTTTTATTTTGGTAGTCTCCAGCAGTTTCACAATTCCAATCGGTAGGTGCATAAACATGCTGATTTTGGAAATGTTTCCACCACCACCATCATAACTTATGAACATATAAGCAAAATATTTGGACACTGAACGACCAGATACAGCTGGGATCATTTTTACTTAAATAAAATGGCAACCCAATGGCAATACAGCATCCAGTTACGTCATACGGTCTAATAATTAATTTTCAGCCACTACATTCTTCACTAATATCAGCATCAGAAGGTCTGAGGTATAATATTTACATTTTGCTTAGTATCTTAATATCGGTAGTTACTGTGTGTTTGTGTAACTGATGGGAGTTGTTTTTGTAGAGGGATTCATCACTGTGCTTGACTGGAGCCACAGTGCTTTATGCCATTACAAAAACCCACTGCAGAGACTGAATGCCTGGAAATATCTGATGTTTCAGTTCTTTTGTTGGTATTTGGCTATAATGGTGACATTCTATTAAATACACTTATACTTAAAAAAAATTGACCGTCTCAAAACTATAGAGGATTGACAAGTGCTGTCACCTCCCAGCTCAAGAGTTCTAGGTTTGAGTTTCAGTGCCTGTGTGGAGTTTGGATATTCCTTCAAATTTATAAAGATATGCATTAGGTCAGTTGGCACTGAAGCTGCCCCAGTGTGAGTGCATTCTTGTGTGTGCCTAGGGTTGGTTCTCACCTTCCACCCTGTGCTGCTGGTAAGACACTGGCAAAGTGATATAATAGAAAGTGAGGGAATGAACTATAGGCACCTGAAGGAAAGATTTGTAAAATATTTCTGCAAAACAGGACAATTAGGATATTTGAGACCTCAAAGCATCATGAGGCAACCAACGGTTCAGAAAATTCTGGATGCCCAAATTGCAGGTCATGAAATCTGGAAAAATATTTGGTGTCTCAAGGGAAACACAAAACCTACAAGCCCTGAACGAATGGAAATGATCTGATAAGTTCATATTTAAAGGAGCTGGGGCCTGACTGGCAGCACAGGGGGAAAATCAAGACACATGAAGGTGGAGTAGGTAGGAGTCAAGCCCCAAATCAAACTTTGATATGTTTGGTTGGTTGCTTTATTTAACTTAACACCACCGTGTCATCACAGAATACTTTACTGCAGGGTGCTTATGTAATATTATGGAGGCTGTCAGAAATGTGAAACTTAACCTTAGTACTTCATGATGCAGGTGTTTCCTGATGTACCCTCTGGGACACTCACTTGCACTGAACATGGCAGAAATGTCTGAGATCCTTTTAAGGATACTTCACATCTTAAATTTGTTTATTGCTCCTTGGCTCCCTTGACCTCATTCTGAGAACTTGAGGATGGATCCTGAGAATGGATTGAACACCTCAATGTGTCAGTCTTAGTAAACACTTACTGTAACTTGGTGTAAGGAACACAACACATAGACTCCTGAGCCAATGAAAAAAGATGGCAGATGATGATGGAAGGAAGCAATAAAAAGCCTGTATACCACAATGTGTAAATGCTATTAACTGTTACGTTCGATGGGCAGACCATAATGATCATATAAGAAATTAAACATTTATATTTTTACTATTTGTTTCTATAAATGAGAAGTAAATTCACTGCAGATTATTTATGTAATATTATAAAGCCTGTCGGAAATGAAGTCCCAGTCCTCCATTAAGCAGGTGTTTCCTGATGTAGCCTTTGGGCCTCCCCATTTGCAATGAGCACAAGCAGACAGAAAAAATACAGAAAGTCTGTCCTGCAGAATAATTGGTATCGATAGTTTAGGGTCTGAACACCAAACATTGATTCCTACAGTAGGAGAAACAAGCACAAAATACATTTGTTGACAAAAAATAATGTACCAAGAAGGAGTTGTAGGAATCAAATGAAACTTTATATGTGTGAATGTAATGATGATATATGTAAGTGATTACAATATTAGAGTGAAAGGATAAGTTTATTGGGGAAAACTGTACAATAGAAAGGAGGCTCTAGTTACCCTGTTAGGCCGCCTCTAGCCTGGATACAAGATGAGATACGGTTCGGCAATGAGGTATACTTGTTCTGTATGGTATCCTGCGCCACATTGGCACACAGATTTTGCAGCTCCAGCACACTTGTAGGTTGACGAAGCTGGTGTCTCAGCTGGTCCCATGAATGCTCGACTGGCAATAAATTTGGTGACCAGGTAGGACAAGGAAGACATTCCTGGGAAACCCTTGCTGTGTGTGCGAGCATTGTCCTGCTGAAAAAGACCAGTTGGACACCCTGCCATGAGAGGCAACACACATGGCCGCAGAATGTCCTGCACATATCACTGATCTGTTAGTGTCCCTCATTTCACTACTAGGGGTGACCGACTGTCAAATGCTATGACTCCCCAAATCATCACACCAGCAGTTTGGGAAGTGTGTCGGCAGTTTGAGCAGTGGCCTCAATACTCGAACCCAATTCACAAACAGAACCTGAATTAATTGGACAATATGTTTCCAGTCCAGGTCCAATAGAAGTCCAGGTTTCTCATTCACAATACTACTATCAGCGAATGGATGGTAGACAGTGGGAGCTGCTCATGCCTGTCGGTGGATCAAACAATCATATCTACTGGTGGTCCATCTGGGTGCCCTCATGAAACCACTGCTCCCAACACCTCCTAACAGCTAGGTTAGAACTGCCTAGGTGGAGGTCAGTTTGTCGAAGCAACCATCCCACTTCTTTCAGTCCAATGATGCGCCCCCTCTCAAAGTCTGCCACCTGGGCAAAAGTAGAGGCAGGGGTAAAGCAATAGATTAACCACAGACAGGAGGCACAATGGAAACACACCTGAATGAATTTTGTACTGTTGTTATGAAACATGAACCAACGTGACTGGTACTTTGACTACTGGGGGAAAGGAACCCAAGTGACTGTCACCTCTGGTAAGTCTGTTTTTTGCCTGCGTTAAATATTTTATTGTGCTATCCAGGCCTTATTTTTCTTCCTAAACACAGAACTTCATGAAAGTATAATTAGTATGTAGTAGATCGTGGAAAATGGAAAGCACCTTGCATTTGTGCTGTCCTGAAACGCCACCGTGCTTAGGGTGATTTTTGTACAGCAAATAGGACAATTTAATTACAGTGACTACTACTTTGACTACTGGGGAAAAGGAACCTCAGTGACCGTGACTTCAGGTAAGATTGCATGCTTTTGACTTGGTTATGAGAATGGCTGAATTACATTATTTTGTACAAATTTTAGGCAGAAGTTACATTAGGTTAGGAAGCTCTTTAGGTCCTGTATCGGTATTGTACGGGTAGGACCTTAAACAATGTCACTGTGACAACGCTTTTGACTACTGGGGGAAAGGAACTTCAGTGACCGTGACTTCAGGTAAGATTGCATGCTTTTGGACTTGGGTGTGGGAATGGCTGAATTACATATTTTGTACAATTTGTAGAGAGACGTTATTTTATGTTAGGAAGCTCGTTGGGTCCTGAATCGGTATTGTAGGGGTAGTAACATAAACAATGTCACTGTGACTACGGTTTTGACTACTGGGGGAAAGGAACGACTGTGACTGTAACTTCAGGTAAGACTCTTCAAATACAGCTCAGATACCCAATATCTCAGAATGCTAGTAGAAATATCAAGCATCGTAAATACTCTAAACGTTAAGTATTAAATACAAATGCTGAAACGTGATTGAGTTGCACTTAAAACGAAAATAGAAAATAGATTAAAATAATGATTTTCTTTCATATGACTTTCGCCTAAAATAAGACAAAGCTCTAATTTTAATAACCTAAGGAACAGAATCAGCTGGTACTTGTGTAACGCTTGGAGAAACGATGGGATTCATCTGTACAGACGCGATTCAATTAGTTAGAATTATATAGCTATATCTAATCCATATATCGTAATCTTAGACATTATTTAAGCCTTTTTGGATGGTGCTTAAGTGGCTCGGTGTTACTGTGGCTACGAAGCTTTTGACTACTGGGGGAAAGGAACGACTGTGACTGTAACTTCAGGTAAGATCCTTCAAATATAACTTAGAAACTCTCAGAATTAGAGTAGAAATATCGTGTATCGTAACTAATCTAAAAGTCCATATATCTTGTTCCGTTAATCATTAAATAAAATGCTGTAAAGTGATTAAGTTGCTCTTAAGATGAAAACTAAAATACATTAAAATAATGATTTTTTTGCTTAACACTTTCGTTTGGAAACAAGACTACAGCTCTATTTTAATAATTTAATGAACAGAATCAGCTGATGATTATGTAGTGACGCTTGGAGCTACGCTGAGAATCATAGTGATTCAATTAGTTTGGATTATAGAGCTATATCTAATCCATAAAACGTAGATTTAGCAGTTTTTAAGTCTTTTTGAATGGTGCTTAAGTGGCTCTGTGTCACTGTGACTACGCTTATTTTGACTACTGGGGGAAAGGAACGACTGTGACTGTAACTTCAGGTAAGACTCTTCAAATAAAACTCAGATACCAAATATCTCAGAATCAGAGTAGAAATAACGTGTATCGTAAAGTCCATATAGCTTGATCCTGCTGTTAATTATTACATAAAGAGCTTAAGTTGCACTTAAGATAAGAACTGAAATAGATTTCATTTTTTTGCGTAACACTCGTTTAGAAACAAGACAAAGCTCTGTTTCACTAACTTAATGAACAGAATCAGCTGATAATTATATAAGGCTCCGAGAAAAGCTGAGAATCATCTGTACAGTAGAACTGTGTTTAATTCATAAGACGTAGACTGAGACATTATTTAAGCCTTTTTGAATGGTGTTTGCGTGGCTCGGTGTCACTGTGACTACGATTATTTCGACTACTGGGGGAAAGGAACGACTGTGACTGTAACTTCAGGTAAGACCCTTCATGATTATACATTAGAGCTATATCTAATTCATAAGCCATAGATTAGACATTATTTAAGTCTTTTTGAATGGTACTTACGTGGCTCTGTGTCACTGTGACTACGATGCTTTTGACTACTGGGGGAAAGGAACGACTGTGACTGTAACTTCAGGTAAGACCCTTCAAATATAACTCAGATAGCAACTCTCTTAGAATTAGAGTAGAAATATCGTGTATCGTCAATAATCTAAAAGTCCATATAGCTTTAATTCTGAAAAGTCCATAGTTGCACCTAAGACGAAAACTGAAATATATTAAAATAGTGATTTTTGCGTAACACTTTCGACAAACAAGACAAAGCTCGATTTTTAATAACTTAATGAATAGAATCAGCAGATCATTATTTAACGCCGATAATCATCTGTACAGGCAGGATTCAGTTTCTTAATTCTATAAAGTACGGCTATATCTAATTCATAAGACGTAGACTCAGACATTATTTAAGTCTTTTTGAATGGTGCTTAAGTGGCCCGGTGTCACTGTGACTACGGCTATGGCTATTTCGACTACTGGGGGAAAGGAACGACTGTGACTGTAACTTCAGGTAAGACTCTTCAGATATAACTCAGATACCAAATATCTCAGAATTGGAGTAGAAATATCGTATATAGTAAATAGGCCTACTCTAAAAGTCTATAGTTTTTTGCAGCTGTTAATTATTAGATAAAGATGCTGAGAAGTGATTAAGTTAGACTTACAGCTGAAACTGAAAAAAAATTAATGAAAGATTTCGTATGACTTTAGTCTAAAACAAGACTAAGCTCTATTTTAATCACTTAACGAACAGAATCAGCAGATCATTATGTAGTAAGGTTTGGAGAATCGTTACATGCGCGATTAATTTCTTAAGATAATACAGTGCAGTTATAAGTAATTCATAAGATCTAGACCTAGACACTGTTTAAGTCTTTTTGAATGGTGCTTAAGTTGCTCGGTGTCACAGTGACTATGGCTATGCTTTTGACTACTGGGGAAAAGGAACGACTGTGACTGTAACTTCAGGTAAGACTCTTCAAATATAACTCAGATGCCAAATATCTCAAAATTAGAGTAATAATAAACCAATGGTGTATTGTAAATGTACTAACTTAATGAACAGAATCAGCTGATAATTGTGTAAGATTAGGAGAAATCCTGAGAACCATCGTTACATGAGCGCTTACATTCGGAAGATTACACAGTAGAGCTATATCTAATTCCTCTAAAACGTAGATTGAAAAATTATTTAAGCATTTTTGAATGGTGCTTACGTGGCTCTGTGTCACTGTGACTACGCTGCTTTTGACTACTGGGGGAAAGGAACGACTGTGACTGTAACTTCAGGTAAGACTCTTCAAATAGAACTCAGATACCAAATATCTCAGAATTAGAGTAGAAAAATCGTGTATCGTAAAGTCCATATAGCTTGTTCCTGTCGTTAATTCTTACATAAAGATGCTGTAAAGTGCTGAAGTTGCACTTAAGATGAGAACTGCAATAGAATAAAATAGTGAATTTTTGCGTAACACTTTCGTTTAGAAACAAGACAAAGCTCTGTTTTACTAAGTTAATGAACAGAATCATCTGATAATTGTGTAACGCTTGGAGAAACGCTGAGAATCATCGTTACATGCGCGATTCATTTCTAAAGATTATACAGTAGAGCTATATCTATTCTCATGAGCCATAGATTAGACATTATTTAAGGCTTTTTGAATGGTGCTTAAGTGGCTCTGTGTCACTGTGACTACGGTGCTTTTGACTACTGGGGGAAAGGAAAACGACTGTGACTGTAACTCAGGTAAGACCCTTCAAATATAACTCAGAAACTCTCTCAGAATTAAAGTAGAAATATCGTGTATCGTAAATAGGCTACTCTAAAAGTCTAGCTTGCACTGTTAACTGAACAGGTGCTGTAAATTGATTAAGGTACACTTAAACTGAAAAGTGAGAAAACTTGTTTTAATTTATTTCTTTTCGTCTTATTTTGTGTCGTTTTCATCTGAAAACTAGACAAAGCTGTATTTAAAATAAAATGAAATGAAACGTAATAGATAGAATCATCAGTAACGTTTGCAGAAACGACGCGATTAGGAGATAATACAGCTATATCTAATTCATAAGATGTAGACAGAGACATTATTTAAGTCTTTTTGAATGATCTGTTTGTGACTCGGTGTCACTGTGACGGTGTTTTTTGAGTACTGGGGGAAAGGAACCTCAATCACCGTTACTTCTGGTAAGACCTTAAAATTTGTCCTTAATTTAGTTTCATTAAATTTCGAGAAACTTAACGCTTATAGACATGTTCGTTACCTCTAAAGGATTTAGGTTTTAGTAGAAGGTTTGACTAATTGGGCAAACTGGAGAGTCCTTTGTTTTCCTAATAAAGGACAAATTATTTCCCCATACATTGGCTGGATAATGTATAAATTGGTGTAAATATTTTACCTCTCAACCTTCCATTTCTAATTGTTGAAGAGGGATTAACAGGACATGATAAAACCTTTACACAGAGGAAGGGATAGAATATGATCACACCAGTTATATTTTGTTTATAAAGTTGTACTCTCTCTAGGTATTGACTAACAAACGGTAAAGAATTTTGTTCGGTCTTTGTTTTGGTAATACCTATTCCCTCTGTAGTGATATTCTCCTCTGAAACATCTGATGTTCTTAACTATACGTGGACTTATCTCATGGATTAAATAGAATTTAATAATGACTAACAAACTGTTTTTGCATACCTTTAGGCAATTTCATAAACATCATTACCGACTCTGACGGTTTATAGAAACACTAGATTGTCTTTTCAGCTAATATGTTTTAACTCGCTAAAGTTTAAAAGTTATTATGACACGTATTGGGCTTAAAACACGACCTTGTTAAATATTCTGACAAAGTGTCATAATTAGGTCTAACACGTGAACACGAAAACGTTTTATGTGAACACTAGAACGCTTTATTTCAACATTCCTAACTGTGGTGTTTGCCTGATTGATCGAGCAATACTAGAGTGAGCAAAACTGTATAACTTTATTAAGTAACTTTGCAAGTGAATATATTAAAGACAGCCTTTTGAACCCCGTGTTAAGCGCTTGTTTGCCGCGCTTTTAATGTGATGATAAAATTGCGTATAATGATGATAGCGCAGACCGTTACATGCTGTTCAGATTAAGCTCACTTACAGGAAAGTTGTAAGTTTTTAATATGTGTTTAAAATAACAATCGTAATTCAGTAAAACTGAGTTATATTAATTTGGAAGTAGGTAACAGGTATGATTTTTTTAAGTTTAAAAATGTAAAGATATGAAGTGCTTAACGTGCATGTAGGATGTAGGCTATTTATCTAAATATGTAGCTCTAGAATTAGAACTGTGCGTTGCCTCATATTGGGAAAATGAACGGACTCGAAGTTGTTGGACTGCACAGGTATGGCGTACGGTGAGGTTATTGGTCGTGCCTTTTCTGAAGGTCTCGCTCAAAAGAATTCACACAGTCTCAAAAATGTACGGAGTTGTACCTTCCTCACTGAAGTGATATTCCGAGGGCATGCTTTGTATTGGCTGGTGAATTGAATGTAAAGTGTATTTAAAAACGTCCATCACCGGGACAGTTGCTGTGCTTTTTAATGGTACACTTTTATACTTTATTTTCTAGTGTATAAATTATGTGTAAGAGCGGGTTTGTGTTCTTTATGGATGGTAGTTCTTCTGTTCAATTGATGTCTGTCTGTTAACGTTGTTTCATATTTCTTTTTTTGTACTTGGTTTTGTCTTGAATCTGTTTGAAGTCTCAGACTCACTGACTTTCAAAAATAATGTATTTACCACGTGTTCCTATTCGTTTTCCGTTACCTTGCTGTGATGTTTCTTATTTCCGTCATTTTAGAGTTTTTTGTTTGTTTGTTTTGTCTTGACCATATAATAGTTTTATTGTTTTTTTATACTGTTGTGCAGTGATTTCGGTTCCTTGTTCTATTGCTATTTTTTACGTCTTTCCAAGCTGTTTTGAGTTCGTTTTGTATTTGAAAAATGTTTTGAAAATAGTTATTTTCTTATTTTATATTATTATCATTTTGTCTTTATGCCTTTCTCCCTGCAGCACAACAGACAGCCCCGCCGTCTCTGTTTCCCGTTACGCAGTGCGTTACTAAGGGAAATGAGGTGACCATCGGATGCTTGGCGCCCGGCTTGTCCTCCCCTGACGCCACCTTCAAGTGGTTTGACTACAGTGGAAAGGAGCTGAGCACCTTCGTTCAGTACCCGGCGGCGAGATCAAATGACTTGTACACCACAGTTAGCCACTTGACGATCGACAGTTCCGAATGGAAAGACGACAAACCATACAAGTGCATGGTGAAAAATTCGAAGGGAAACAAAGAGGTATTGGTGAAAAGGCCAGGTAAGAGGAAAATGACAATATCGAGATAAGGCAGATAAATATGTTATAAAAACAATTAAATTAAAACAAACCAAAAACATCCCGCTTCCGAAACAATCTAAATTAAAATAAAGACGCAATGCAACATTGGCTTGATTTGAGGTTTAAGTTTCTTTAATTGAGGCTGTAAGAAAGATGTGAGCTGCGTATTTATTCATTTCTCTCTAAAGACACAAAATATTTCCACAACTTTTTTATGTCTGTAGAACAAAAATTACCAACAGAAAATAGAAAAAATAACACCAGACAAAGTATGGAATAAAGTAAAACAAAAGCACACAGCAGTGGAACAAAAAACAATTATTAGAACATAAATAATTATTTATTAAAATTAAATACACATATCAACTGTCAGAGAAAAGCGCATTGCTGAATATAAACTTGATGTTTACCTGCACCTGTCTCAGTTTGGACACTAAAACAGCTGATTAAACTCGAATTACAATTCAATATCAACTTGTTTGATTTAGGGAACCAACTGATACCCGATATATTAAAAAGATTAGCTATAAATGTATTCCACTTTGGCAGTACTTTTCCCCTAGTAGGTTTTATGACTCTGTTAATAAAGTTAAACATATAGGTTGTCGGTCTGATTACATTCTTCTCCGTGTTTGTATTTTACTAAGAGAAAAGAGCACAAAGGAGACACCTTGCTTAGACTGAGCATTATTCAATAAATTGTGTTTATTTTTTAAAATAAAGTCCCTCCACCTTGTAATCCAGGATCCAAGCTGAACATTTCAAAATATGGAATAAAACGCACAGGCTTGTGTATTTTTTGTGTTTATTTTCCTTCCAGCTCTTTTTTCCGTTTGCTTACACACTTGTTTCTCACACACTTGTTGCCACGGTATGCCCTTAAAGCTTGCTGTGGCGTTTAGGTACAAACAAGACCTTGGCTTTAGTTTGGAGCACTATCATTCTCAGCTCTGTCTCAGTGGAGCTCTTTAAAGCTCTTTATCATGTTGAAATCCATCCACTTGTAATCAGCTTGATAGGCCTACTGTGGCAACATAACCTGTTTCTTTCCTACACTGCAACATCTGCTGTGCCCATGGCCGCTGCATACGTATGTGTTTGTTTTCCAGTTCCACCTAAGCCAGTGCATCCTTCATCTCTGCTTCTAACAACTCCAACCCAAGCAGAAAACGGAACAGCTACATTCGTCTGCTTAGCCAGGCAATTCTCGTCTACAATACATAAATTTATGTGGAACCATAACGATCAGAATGCCAGCGATCAGGCTGTAGACACCATTTTATGCGAGAAAACACACACTGCCATAAGTACTTTGGAACTCAGTGAAAAGGAATATGCAGAAACTTCGTCAGTCAAATGTGAGATCCAGCTGGAAAATGGCACCACGGTCCAAAAGGCCCAATTCTGTAAGTATGGCACTTTTTTGTCATTTTACTTACATTTATGACTTTTGTGGTGTACAGTACAATATCATGTCACTGAAATAACCTTCATGTCCTGCTCTATGAAGCTTAGATTTTATGTGTCATAACCAGAACACAAATTCACTGTATTTACTTGTTTACTCGTGCTGAATTTTCTCTGCTCAAATCTTTTGCATTTGTACACCATTCCTACAGTGGCAGGTTATCAAGAACCAAAGGTGGAAATAATCCCCCCTCCGTACAAAGACATGCTGATCAGTAAATCTGGTGACCTCGTTTGCACGTTTAAGTCGTATGACAGTACCGGGGGCATATATTGGATGCAGAACAATAAAAACATCTCAGCAGTGCGGGAAATATCTGAAGATGGCACACACATAGTGAAGACTACCATCTCTTACAAAGACTGGACCGGAGGCACCGAATACGTATGCAGGGTGGAACATGTATACTATGCACAGCTTTTTAAAGATTACAAGTACAGTAGAGAAAAAGGTAGGGAATGTTTGCACAGTTTAAATTTCTCTTTATATTTGCTTTCTTTTTCATTTGTGTGACAAGGTTTTGTGCAGATGGTATCCTTGGAAAAGCTGTACAGCAAAACAAAATCTTCGGAAAGATCTTTTTAATGACATTTGTTAACTACATAGATGTCTTTGACCTTACCTAACTTCCCCATAAGCAGAAATAAGCATGAGTGCTGAATCCAACATGTTTTGACCCTAACTGTGATCTTGTGTCCTTAGGCGTGCCAGTAGTCCCCTCAGTTTACCTTCTCGGCCCACCTGATGAAGCTCACGATCATATGACCCTGTCCTGTTATGTGAAAGACTTCTTTCCTAAGGAGGTGGTTGTGTCTTGGCTTGCTAATGACAAATGTCTGGATGATTTGCCTGAATATCCTCAGAACACCACTTCTGTTATTGGGGAGAAACAATTTTCAGTGTACAGCCAGCTGATGGTCAGTGCTTCAGACTGGGAAAACGGGGTGGTGTTCAGCTGCAGGGTTTTCCATGAGTCCATCGATCAGCCTGTGCAACTCATATCCAGATCGATTGCCAAATCAAACACGAACACCTTAGTTAATGTCAGCCTGAATGTGCCGTCGACCTGCAAAGCGTCTTAAGACGTTGTCGTGTTGTCTGCTTGTCATGCTTGTTTCGGTTTGCTACCCTCAGTCATGCCATGTGTCTTGTCTTAAGTAAGGCTTGTGTTCTTCCTTTTTGAAAAGTGTTTGATTCAAATCACAATGCAATAGTCAAAATAAAAAAAAAAGATTCAGCATGTACCCTGTGCAGTTTGTAAGTGTATTACAGTATTTTCACACATCACAGTAGAGAAAGTGGAGTAAGGACGATGATAGCACGTGAGCTACACTAACGCGGTGGGCTAAATGGACCTACTTTACTTGTTACACTTGTTTTAACATCATAGTTTTCCTTTATACTTTCAATATGTACCGCTACAATTTGACAAGGTGTCACATTTAACAGTCAAAACACTTAAAAGTACGTAATGGAACCCTGCTGTTCCCAGCGGTAGAATTAAGATCTTAATTGACTTTTTTTAAAACAGAGAATCTAGGATTAAACGTTTCCCGATTGGTGCTGAGCTTATGTTCAATGTTAGGCTTAGGCTTAGAAATAGTAATGCAGTAGCGATACAACAATGCACTGATCAGTGTAAAAACTACAAAGAAAATAATGTGTCTGTGTGTGTGTGTGTGTGTTTGTGCATTTTTGTGACATTTGTCAAGCTTCCTGCTGTGTTTTAGTGACTCCTGAAATGTTGGCCTAGAAAGCAGCTGTAATGATTTCCATCAGTACTGCTTTATCCACAACAAGCCAAGACATGAATCATCAGTGTTAGTGTGAAGTAATTTTTATACCATTTTCCATAACAGGTCAGGGTCACCTACTGTTTTTGGACTAGAAAGTATATTAAGCAACATACAGAGTTAGAAATAAATTAATATTAAACAGGGTGGCACAGTGGGTAGCGCTGTCGCCTCACTGCGAGAAGGTCCTGGGTTTGATCCCAGGGTCCTTTCTGTGTGGGGTCTGCATGTTCTCCTGTGTCCATGTGGGTTCGCTCTGAGTAGTCTGGTTTCCTCCCACAGTCCAAAGACGTGCATTAAGTTAATTCATTGCTAAAGCAGCCTAGTGTGTGTGTGTGTGTGTGTGTGTGTGTGTGTGTGTGTCCTAAGATGGATTGGTGCCCTGTCCAGGGTTGTTCCTGCCTTGTGCCCTGTGCTGCCAGACAGCCACCTTTTGGATAAAACGAATGAGAAGTGAATGAATGAATAATGTTAAACAGCCATTTAAATCCTTTAGAATGCCAAATTCTGAGCCTATGGTCTGGTTTTGTTATGAAATAAGTCATCACAGTGCAAAAAAGATTTGGAAGCTGCGTAAAGTACTCTAAGGTCCAAATTTTCACCTAGTCACATCCAATATTCAAATTATTAAAAGATGAAGACACCTGTGGATGTCTGCTGAGGCGAGGCTAAACTGGTAGAGCCCTATAATGTATCGATTTTAAGGTGTATTTTACATTCTTTCCTACCAACCTGCTAACTTGCCCATAATTTGGGATGAAACAAAAATTGTGTTTGTTGTAAATAAAGTCAAACACATGTTTGCTTAAGTCTGCCACATCCCAAACACTTATGAATAACTCAATATGTTAAATCATTATGAACATGTAAGGTGGCACGGTGGCACAGTGGTTGGGAGGCGTTGACTCACAGCTACAGAGACCCAGGATTCGAGTCTCAAACGATGCTACCGGTGTGGAGTCTGCATATTTTCCACATGTGAGCAGGTGTTCGCATGAACTGGTGCTCTGTCTAGGGTTCCCGCCTTGGCCCTGTGCTGCCTGTTAGACCTGCTGTTATTGGATAACGGGAGAAGAATTTCAAATCACATATTCATGTCCAGGATTAAGCGCATAAGAAAATGAATGAATGAATGATATTCATGTACATTCAAAGACCAAAAGTCTGAGACCACTGGAAAAATTTTATATTTCACTTGACTTTACAGAAGACTTTATCACAAATCATATCAGCATAGCAATTTGAGAAAATCTGATTGTCATGGATATTCCTCCACAATCAAGCAACCTAAACACCATTGAACATTTATGGGGGGCACTCGAAGACAAAGAAAGCCAAGCATCCAGCAACATCAAAATGGATCATCAGATTTAACACAAACTTGTTGAATTCCTACTGCACCTAATTTTTATGCAAATTATATCATTTAAATTTGCAAAACATGTTCATTTATTAAAAAATACGAATAGAAGCATTTTTATTGGTGATCTGCACACACCTGTTTGAGCCTCCGTTTTTAGTCTATACATTTCTGGGTGCATTATCCATTTATTTGTGTAAGCTCCTTTGTGCAGCTTCAATATTTCACATGTAAATTGGTGTTTTTCTGTCTGTAGATTGCCTGGTTCTGACCGAGCTGTATACCCATGAGCTGGAGGAGTCAGACGACAGTAACATGGCAAATACTGCCATAACCTTCGTCTTTCTCTTCCTCATCAGTTTCTTCTACAGCATTGCCACCACTGTTATTAAGGTAAGGCCCTGTCTGTGATCTTCAGGACTAAAAAGTGTTATTGATATATTCATATGTTATTTTTCTACAAGGAGCTATTGTATGAGAACATGGCCAGGGGAATACGTAAGCATCACACGGGCTAATAGACAGAGTCAGCATTTTCCAATGTCAGTTGCAATATGATAGGGATACACTATATAGACAAACGTTTGTGAACACCCAAAAATTGCATGCAAAACATGGTATGGAGTTTGAGCCACAACTGTGCTGCCACTTTGTTCTTCTAACTTGAGAGTAATATCTATTGAGAGTATCAATACAACTCATTCTACTGTCACTGTTTGTCTGTGGAGAATCCAGAAATGTACACTTTATATAACGAATGTGTTACAAGTGAGTGTTGCTGAAATATCAGAGCTCAATGATTAGGGGTGTCCACAAACTTTTATCTGTATAGTGTATGCTGTGGATTAGCCATGTAATTTTCGTATAGATGTCTGTGTAAGTGATTTTTAAGAGAGCACAGTTCTTGTTTTTGTGTTTATTTCTTTAAGCTTTTTCCACACATATGGCTATATCACTGACATTTTACAAGCAAGGGGTGATTGCCGGTTTAGTCTTTGCTGTACACGGACTAGTGTACAGTGGTGCTTGAAAGTTTGCGAAGCCTTCAGAATTTTCTATAATTCTGCATAAATTTGGCCTAAAACATCATCAGATTTTCACACAAGTCCCAAAAGTAGATAAAGAGAAACCAGTTAAACAAATGAGACAAAATATTATACTTGGTCATTTATTTTATTTATTGAGGAAAATGATCCAATATTACATATTAGTGAGTGGCAAAAGTATGTGAACCTCTAGGATTAGCAGTTAATTTGAAGTTGGAATTAGAGTCAGGTGTTTTCAATCAATGGGATGCCAATCAGGTGTGAGTGGCACCCTGTTTTATTTAAAGAACAGGGATCCATCAATGTCTGCTCTTCACAACACGTTTGTGGAAGTGTATCATGGCACGAACAAAGGAGATTTCTACGGACCTCATATAAAGAGTTGTTGATGCTCATCAGGCTGGAAAAGGTTACAAAACCATCTCTAAAGAGTTTGGACTCCACCAATCCACAGTCAGACAGATTGTGTACAAATGGAGGAAATTCAAGACCATTGTTACCCTCCCCAGGAGTGGCCGACCAAACAAAGATCACATTGCCTCTCTCACATTGGCTAATGTTAATGTTCATGAGTCCACCATAAGAAGAACACTGAAACAACAATGGTGTGCATGGAGGGTTTTGCAAAGAGAAAGCCACTGCTCTCTCCAAAAAGAACATTGCTACTCATCTGCAGTTTGCTAAAGATCACGTGGACGAGCCCCAGAAGGCTATTGGAAGAATGTTTTGTGGATGGATGAGACCAAAATAGAACTTTTTGGTTTTTAAAGAAAAGTGTTATGTTTGGAGAAAAAGGAAAACACTGCATTCCAGCATAAGAACCTTATCCCATCTGTGAAACATGGTGGTGTGTAGTATCATGGTTTGGGCCTGTTTTTGCTGCATCTGGGCAGGACGGCTTGCCATCATTGATGGAACAATGAATTCTGAATGATATCAGAGAATTCTAAAGGAAAATGTCAGGACATCTGTCCATGAACTGAATCTCAAGAGAAGGTGGGGTCATGCAGCAAGACACCGCCCCTAAGCACACAAGCCGTTCTACCAAAGAATGGTTAAAGAAGAATAAAGTTCATGTTTTGAAATGGCCAAGTCAAAGTCCTGACCTTAATCCAATGGAAATGTTGTGGAAAGACCTGAAGCGAGCAGCTAATGTGAGGAAACCCACCAACATCCCAGAGCTGAAGTTGTTCTGTACGGAGGAATGGGCTAAAATTCCTCCAAGCCGGTGTGCAGGACTGATCAACAGCTACAGGAAATGTTTAGTTGCAGTTATTGCTGCACAGGGGGGTCACACCAGATACTGTTCTTTAAATAAAACAGGGTGCCCACTCACACCTGATTGTCATCCCATTGATTAAAACACTTGACTCTAATTTCATCTTCAAATTAATTGCTAATCCTAGAGGCTCACATACTTTTGCCACTCACTAATATGTAATATTGGATCATTTTCCTCAATAAATTAATGACCAAGTATAATATTTTTGTCTCATTTTTTTAACTGGGTTCTCTTCATCTCCTTTTAGGACTTGTGTGAAAATTTGATGGATGTTTTATGTCAAATTAATGCAGAATTATAGAAATTCTAATGGGTTCACAAACTTTCAAGCACCACTGCAACTAGTGGACTAGTGTAACAGTCATAGCATTAAATATTATAAAGACAATTATCCAGCATTAAAATGCATCTATTACTTTGAGTGACAAACAAATCAGGAGTGATATTTCACTTAACTGGTGGCACAGTGGGACAGTGTCTTGGTGGGTAGCACTGTCGCCTCACAGACGAGAAGGTCCAGGGTTCGATCCCAGCTGCAGAGGTCTGCGATGTCCTCCCCGTGTTGACATGGGTTTACTCTGGGTGCACCGGTTTCCTTGAACAGCCCAGTGACCTGCATTAGGTTAATCGATTATGCAGAAGTGGCACTAGTGTGTGTATGAATGTTCGAGTGTGTGCCCATTAACTGACTATATTTGAGCGTTAGAGCAGGGTGCTGTGAATGGTGAGGCAATGCATTAACCACTAAATAAGGACCTTTATGCTAAGAATTAACAGAGAATTGGTTTATTTGCATTACATATGCCTTTGCCTATCTGACCTATCTACTTTAACATTGTGCTTTCAGGTGAAATGAGTACTGGATGGAAAAAGATATCCTGCCTGATTCCTCTTCATACTGTTCTGTCATATTTAGCTGTAACCACTTTCCTGATCTTATCTGTAAATAGTTTGGAATATGTATGTCTTACAAAAACTTTTCCATGTTTTTAAGTGTAAAACATATACGTAGAGCCATTTAGAGCCAAAATGTCACAAATTCTACAAGGCAATGCCATTTTAAATTGCAAAACAGTGTCTTAGTTGTGAAAATGTGATTTGCTAGTTATATACTTGGCCATCAGCCTCTATATACACATAACATCAAACATGTACAAATGGTCATATTTCCAGAGTGATAAAACAGCATTTATGATTGAATTTTCGACAGGGTCTTAAGCTTAAATTACAGTTTTGAGTACCAAAAAATTCAAATAAACATGTTAGTTATCGGGTGATTGCATTGTCATTTGTTTATCCACCCAGTAATAGTGACCATAAGAATACTAATGCACCAATTCTCTAATTTTCTAATTCTGACTGGTTTTGTCATGCATCCAAGATGTGTATGGTTTCATGTAAGTGAAATGTTCCATCTGGTATCTAGAATTCTGTTTTTAATTAGTCAAACTACAGTTTCAGCCTAAAATATCACAATTAAGCCATAACCGAAAGCACTTACTACTATTTAAAATATCTACATAGCCAAACAGCATTTCTGTTGTGTGATTGCTGATTTACATTTAATTAATATATGAATGCAGGTGCAATTAAAATAAGACAAAATCAGAATGAAAACTGATTGTCCTGACACATATGCTAAAGGTAAACTACAACCAATCCTAACTAAGTTGCTGAGGTCCTGAATGAGTCAAATTTAAAGTATGAGTATGTAAACTTGGAATTATTAGTCAAAACTAATACAGATAATTGCAACTTATTTCTACTGGTAAATAGTCCAGTCAAAATAATTCAGAATAAGATCCATAAATTGACAGAACCTGTCACTCTGGCTTTATGACCAATCAGACTTTCTAGCATTAAAGTTTGTGTCAGTAAATATTTAGTTATGTCTTGTAGTTTGTGGCATTTTAGGCCAGTACACTTCTACTTGTGCTTTCATGCTAAATGTCAACGCTGTGTGTGGTATATATTTCAAAACACAATAAAATCTCATTGAGAATGGAGTCTGTCCTTGCTGCTCAAGGATGATCATTATTCTTGTACAGTTTTTTGAATTGCTAAGAAAAACCCCGTTATATAATCATAGGCCAAAGCTTCCCGTCACAAAAGAACACATCGGTGGACAAAATAGGAAAATGAAAAACGCTTGTTGCATAATGTTGCATGTAAATGATATCTTGACGGATCCGAGCTCTTCCTGTGCAGGTGCGTTTCGTTCCATCTCAGGGACACAGATGGCCTTTCGCTTCTGCTTTTGCAAGGTTTTGGTGTTTATTTTTAAGCTGCATATTATATAACGCTTCCGCCCATTGTTTGCCTTGCTAACTGAAGCTTGTCCTGCAAACTATGAAAAAGTGTGCACGCTTACCCTGAGCCACTGACATAAGTGTCGGTTGTATTTTGGACTTCTCAAGGTTCTCCAGAACGTAGACAGTTGACTTCTGTTTCGTGCTTGGTGTTTTTGGCCAAATAATCACTGTGCAAAAACTACGTTTTTCATTCAAATTAGAGAGTTTTCTAGTACTTACCTAAAATAAGAACTCAAGGAAAGTGGAATTTCTGTTTAAGTCTACAACTCTGAGCAAATTGCGTGTGATATTTATACTGAATATAAGTTATTAGTGGCGCAGTCACCTTACAGCTGGGATCCCTGCTTTCACCCCGATCCTCACCTGTGTGGAGTTTGCCTGTCCTCCCTGTGTTTGTGTGGGTTTATTCTGGTTTCCTCCCACATACCAAAGACATGCATTAGGTTCCCAGTCACAGTACCGATGTAACCTTGCTCCAAAAAAAAAGCAAAGTGAAATGTAAAAAAGGGCGACATTTAACATTTTTCCAGAGAAAATAAATGACAAATTCATATATCCACACTAATTAAGATAAATATTTTATAGTTTCAGTGTTTAGTATATTAATTCAATGTAATTTAAAAAAAATGTATTTTGTTTTTTTATTGTCAGTATTACACCGATCAACCATAACATTTAAAACCACTGTCAGGTAAATAAAAGAGTGTGGTGATCTGGGTAAAGTTCTATTTGCATTCGTATTTAAGCTAATTTGACACATACCACCTAAACATTGTTGCAGACCAAGTGCACCCCTTCATGGCAATGGTATTGCCTAATAGCAGTAGCCTCTGTCAGCAGAATAATGCACCATGCAACATGGCAAAAATTGTTCAGGAATGGTTTGAAGAACATGACAAAGTACATGTCAAGGCATTGCCCTGGCCTTAACTATCCCCTGATCTCAGTCGCATCAAGCATCTGTGGGATGTGCTGGACAAACAAGTCTGATTCATGGAGGATCCACCTTAGAGGATTAAAAGGATCTGTCATTTTGGGCCAGATACCACAGGGCAATTCAGAGGTCTTGTAGTGGCTGTGCTTCAATGGGAAGCATGTGGGGCCCTGCACATTATTGTGTATTTAATAATTATGTAATAATATCACTATATTTTAAATAGTGCTATAATATCTTGTTGTGGATCCTGATATTTTATCCTGACTTGATACATGGATACATTGAAAGAATAATCTTTCAAGCATGTGTAATGCATTTACATTTTAGTGGTGCTATCACTTATGCAACATATGATTAAAAATCATGAGAATTGTATATCTCTTTATATGAGTATTTATGCTGTTACTACTTGTCTGTATCGAACTGTCTAGTAGTTCCAACAGCAACTGAGCCCAACATCACCATCACCACCAGTAAAGAAGACGATGGCAATGTTAAGCTGCTGTGTTGGTTGGATGGATTTTATCCTGATAAACTGGAGGTTGAGTGGCTCAAAGGTGACAAGCGAGTCAGTGAGAACACTGACATCAGAACGTATAAAAAGAAGGACGAAAAAGACAAGTCATTCACTGCAGTGAGTCAAATAACTATTGGAGCACAAGAATGGAATGAAGGCAATGCGATCACCTGCAAGGCAACATACAACTCCAAGACAAAAAATTCAACAACAAGCATTTGCAAAGGTACGTTTTACTAAAACGGAATTAAATTACACTACTGCTCAATACATCAGTCTAGTTTATGCAAGAGCATGCCTGTCAGATTTACTGCTACTGCTTTTGTGAATGAATGGAAGTACCTAAGCCCACTGCCTTCTAAAAATCAATAACTGTAACTGTGCAATCTCTTGAAATTTGCAGCTCGTCTTAAATCCAAACCACAGATGCGAATAGAGAAACCTCGTCTCAGATCAATGACAAAAGGGCGAGTAACAACCTCTTGTATTGTTGAATCTGCGTACAACGTCAAAGTGTCATTCCTTGTCGATGAAAAAGAGAAAACGGCAACCAGCACTGACAAGGAAGGAGACCAGACTATTAGCAACATGACTCTCTCAACAGAAGAATGGAAAACAATTCAGACAATAACATGCAGAGCCGAACATCCATGTTTTTCCACGCTGAAAAAGACAATCCATACTTCAGGTAACCATCATGTTTTTTCTGTTGTAGTGGAGGCCCAATGAGTCATCTCTTTTGATTTTATGGCAGAAGCACAGTATTCTGTATTAATTCACTCATGGTTACATGTTTACAAATTCTCACTACAGTTGTGAACAAAAAAGATGGAGGCCATGTGGCTGAAACAAATGTTACATACTGAAAAGATTAGATGAAATGGGTTTCATGAGGTTTCATGTAATAACAGCAGAATGTAAAGATTAGTCACAGATGTTGCAGATCCTGCTCATACAGTACAACATGTTCATGTTTCATAGAGTCTGTAGGTAAAACTCCCACAGTGGTGATCAGGAGGTACCTTGACAATGCATTGAATAGAGACCATCTTATTTTGGAGTGTGCTGCTAGAGATCTACCCTCCGGTGAACTCGTCATCACCTTCCAGGCAAACAATACTAAGACACTAGAAACTCAGTACATAGAGCTTCCTGAAGGACTCCATACTCTGACTGCACATTTCACTGTTCCCAAAACGGAGCACACCAAGGGCCAACGCTTCACCTGTGAAATTCAAAGTCTTTTCACACCATGGACGTCTAATTCTACAGGAAACCTTTTTGGTGAGAGTTCTGCTCTGATTTACAAAAAGCAGTGAACATTCATGAGGAAAAGTAACATGTCATGGTAAAATATGTGACTTTTTCCAGATGACCCGCTTGTGGAACTTCTTGTTATTCCAAATGTGAACAAATCCGAATCAACAGAGCAGAAGCTTCTTTGCTCTGGAACTGGATTCAACCCAAAGATCAACTGGCTTCTCAAAACTACGGCGAGTTTCCTTAAAACTTCTAGTGTATTGATACAAGAAGATGGTCGTTTGAAAGTGTCCAGTGAGATATCAGTTCCACCGCAGCACTGGAATAATGGAGGGAAATTTACCTGTGTGGTCAGAGATCAGGATAAACCCCAATCTGTCTCAAAGAGCACCAGCGTTTGTGACGGTAATTAGACTAATCAGATATCTAGAAGTAATATGAACTTCATGAGCTTTTATTATACATTATACAGATCTGTTAAAATAGATTTTATGCAAGAGTATGCATGTCTGTCAGTTTTACTACTGCTGCTTCTGTGACTGAATGGAAGTCATTCATAATTCCTACAGGAATGTCTTCCTACATTCGTGGCAGCTGTAGAGCAGTACAGAGTGACTAGTTCCATATTAATGCCTGAGATTTGGAATGACATGTTTAAACATCACATTGGTCACACAAATTTGTCCACCAACATACCACAGCTGACTTCTAAAATTCAATAACTGTAACTGTGCAATCTCTTGAAATTTTCAGCTTGTCTTACATCCAAACCACAAATGCGAATAGAGAAACCTCGTCTCAGGTCAATAATGACAGAAGAGCGAGTAACAACCTCTTGTATTGTTGAATCTGCGTACAACGTCAAAGTGTCATGGCTTGTCGATGAAAAAGAGAAAACGACAACCAGCCCTGACAAGAAAGGAGACCAGACTATTAGCAACTTGACTCTCTCAACAGAAGAATGGAAAACAATTCAGACAATAACATGCAGAGCCGAACATCCATGTTTTTCCACGCTGAACAAGACAATCAATACTTCAGGTAAGTTTTATCAAATAAGTAACAATCTATTTAACCATCAAGTATAGCCTAACTTCATCTTAATTTACTGTATAGCCATAGAAACTGTGCTAATTCACACGATGGCATGCTTACGAAATCACATTGATTAAAATCCAAGAACGTTTATTTTACATGCTGAACATGAAATGTGTTTCACAATGTTTAATTTTGGAAAAACAACATATTGTTTCAGTTCAGCAAATATTATGCTATTACTCAATGTAATAACAGCAGAATGTAAAGATTAGTCACAGATGCTGCAGACCCTGCTCATACAGTACAACATGTTCATGTTTCATAGAGCCTGTAGGTAAAACTCCCACAGTGGTGATCAGGAGGAACCTTGACAATGCATTGAATAGAGACCATCTCATTTTGGAGTGTGGTGCTAGAGATCTACCCTCTGGTGAACTCGCCATCACCTTCCAGGACAACAATGGTGGATTGGAAACTCAGTATATAGAGCTTCCTGAAGGACACCATACTCTGACTGCACTTTTCACTGTTCCCAAAACGAAGCACACCAAGGGCAATTGCTTCACCTGTAAAATTCAAAGTATTTTCACACCATGGACGTCTGGTCCTACAGGAAATCTTTTTGGTGAGAGTTTTAGATTTAGAAAAAAGCAGCGAACATTCATAAGGCAAAGTATCATGTCATGGTAAAATATGTGACTTTTTCCAGATGACCCGCTTGTGGAACTTCTTGTTATTCCAAACGTGAATAAACCCGAATCAGCAAAGCAGAAACTTCTTTGCTCTGGAACTGGATTCAACCCAAAGATCAACTGGCTTTCCCAAACTATGGCTAGTTTCCTTAACACTTCTAGTGTATTGATACAAGAAGATGGTCGTTTGAAAGTGTCCAGTGAGATATCAGTTCCACCGCAGCACTGGAATAATGGAGGGAAATTTACCTGTGAGGTCAGAGATCAGGATAAACCCCAACCTGTCTCAAAGAGCACCAGCGTTTGTGACGGTAATTAGACTAATCATCTGAAAATCTAAAAATGTAGACAGTTTTACTAGACTGTGCAGACTTGAGTAAGCAGATGTCTCATTCAGAATAGCATATGTATGTCAGTTTATCACTTATTTATTTGTCTCCCAGTGACTCCAGATTCTGCTCAGAAGGTACAGATGTTTCTACTGAAGCCCTCTCTCAGTGATATGAGATCAGGTAATCAGGTCTCTGTTACCTGTCTGCTGTTTGGACATAAGCTCAAGGACTTCTCAATTACTTGGCAAGTTGGAAAGGACATTTTCACCGAAGTTGTGACCACACAAAACCTCACAAAACACAGTAATGGAACTCAGAGCATGCAAAGTGTTCACAAAATATCAGCAGCAAAATGGAAAGCAGACACAAACGTCTTCTGTAAGGTGAAACACCCGTGTGCTGATGAGCCACAGACAGCCCGCATCTCCAAAACTAAAGGCAAGTGCTTACACACATGCTAATCCAGAGACTGTAGGAAAAGGGACGTAAACAAGATAAATATTTCGCATGAGGCCCATATGACTCATCCAATGTTCATTGCTATTAATTCGGTCATATTATCTAAACCAGTTCAGAGCACTCAAAGCTTTGGAATCACACAGAATCGTCTGCTCTCAGATTAAGGGTCAGGTACAGAGCCAAAGACAGAACAGGTTAGCATTATTCATAAACACAAAGTTTAAGATATGCTTTCTAATATATGGAACAATCAGGAGTGCCCCAAGCATAATATGGTTCAGGCCCATCCCCCGGTGTGAGAAACCTTTGGAAGCACAGACGTTTTTTTTTTTCTTTATCTTCCATTTCCTATATCACTCCAGTGGCGCTGCAGTATAGGTGCATTGCCTAATATAACACAGTTTTACATAAAACATTTTGTTGTTTTATCTTTTTTAAGACTTCCTGGCTCTGGTTATTGAAGTTTGAGAAGTCAGTCTTGTTCATGCTTCCCGATTTACCAATTGACAGCTGGATTCAAGGGTTCCACCCATTTGAGAGGTCACCAATCATCACAAAGCGAATCATGTACATAAAGCACACTGTTAAATTGATGTTGTGTGTCTGCAAAATTCAACCACTCACACTCCATTCACTGCCAGTGAAACCTGTGCATCCGGGAGTGGCTCAAAATTCCATGTTAAAAGCAGTTTCCCATAAGTGTTAACATTTGGTCCATTTTAGTGGCTACATGATGATACCCATCCACAGGTATGATTGTACCACAGACACAGGCTTCAGTGAGTGGATATTAGCTCTATGTCAGGAGTTTTGAACACACCGCCTGCACTGTTCAACAAAATCTGTGATACTGCAGAGAGATATTTCAGAATTTGATCTGATATATTATAGAATTCCACCAAGATAAACAAACAATATAGACCATAGGCCTGTCTAGCCCCTTTTTTGTTGTTGTTAATTTTTCTATTATAGAGTTAATATGCCAGAACGGTGCAGCTCATACAAACATTTTGTAATTCTGAATTTTTATTTGGTTTGTAGATACACATTTAAAACATCCAACCATCCAAATTCTTCGTCCCGCTAGCGGTGACCTGTCACGTTCACAGAGCGTGACGATTCTTTGCCTGATCTCTGGATTCCATCCTGCTGATATCTCTGTTGAGTGGAAACTGAATGGGAAGCCGCTGGATGAATCACATTTTGTTAACAGTCCAGTGGGCACAAGTGCTGATGGTCATGACTTTTTCCTGCACAGTGCACTGACAATACCAGTAACAGAAAATGAGAGTGACAATTATTCCTGCACAGTCCAACACGAGTCCTCTGAAAAGCCAATCAGCAGGACGATAAACAACATACACGGTGCGTAATGAGCCGCATTCACTCTTTGGTAAAAGTACTTTAGGTTAAGTGTTCAAAATCAAATCATTGATAACCATTCTTACATAACAATCTACCTCTATACCTTATTTACAATAATTTTTTTCCATCATCCAGCCTCTGTGGTTCAAACGTCCCCATCTGTGATGCTGCTGCAGGGCCAAGGTGAGCTGGTGTGTTTAGTGTCAGGTTACAGCCCATCTGCCATCGATATCACTTGGCTCCTGGACGGCGTGATTGTACCTGATAAGCACACCACCACCAGTCCTGCCAAAGGACCTGATGGGAAATTCACAGTTAAAAGCCACCTGCATGTTTCAGACTTTGAGTGGGCACCAGGAGCAACATGTGCGTGTGAAGTCAAGCATATAACTGGCACTGTGACTCGCAACCTCAAGAAAGCAGGTAACAGCCTGGCAGATTGCCACTTGCCTAACAATGAAATGCTTAAAACAATGAAACTTTTCATTTTAGACATTCAGCATGTTTTTGTCAGTTAAGCGGTGAACTGTCTGGCACTAATCGTTTTACCTTACAGTGGACATGCTTGCACAGTGGTGCTTGTTAACTCTCTAGAACTTTCTGCATTTCTGCGTTGATATGAGCTACAACGTCAACAGATTTTCACTTAGTCTGAATGGTAGATAGAGAGATCTCCTGTCAGATCTCCTGACTTTTTTCTTTAAAATTTGCTTTTATAATTCAGAATTCATTTTTTCATCAATAATGACAAGCCATCCTGGCCCAGATGCAGCAAAACAGCAAACCCTGATACTACCACCACCATGTTTCACAGATAGGATAAAGTTCTTATGCCAATGGTCTATAAGTTGTTTCATTTTTTTCTTCCATATTTTCTTCCTAGTACATGTGTACTTGCACTTTTTTCTTGCCAAGTCTTGAAACTGCAGGTAGTTTCTATGATGTTCAACAATCCATACCTTTGTCAACCATTTAAATCAATATTAAATCAAGCTTTATTATCTTGCATAAAGTCAAGCAGATACGGATATATATACACATCCTTCTATGCCTGAGCATAATGTAAGGGAATTTTTCCAACTGAACAGTCGTTGGTCCAGCCACTCCCCTGATGCTTTGTTGGCTAAAGACAAAGAGGTCCAGAATCAAACGTTGCCTAGCTATATTGGATCACACTTCAATGTCAAAAAAGTGTTGAAATGTTTGCTGAGACTGCCCTGGTCCAGTATGGTCCTTCAATTCTACATTCTAAGCTTGAATATGATGAAAAGCTAATGAATATGCTCTCATTCACAGAATTTATTGAACAGAGTATATACTTTGACGAGAACAAGGCTGAAGCTACTACGCAGGATCAGGTTGAGGAAACCTGGAAAATGGCCTGTTCCTTCGTCGCACTCTTCATCATCTCCCTCATCTATGGATGCACAGTGACTCTCCTCAAAGTCAAGGCAGCGTAATTGGCCATGTGGTGAACCTGTTTTTAGATTGCATAAAAGTAATGGTTTACTGCGTATGAATTTGCTTAGGAAACAAGCCAATGAGCCTCATCTTACTCATGCAAATGAAAAAGCACAAAAAAATTAGACTTGCTATTTGTTGCTGTTTAAGATGTTCATATTCATGGCTTTAAACTTATGTCACATTCTTGTCTTTTTCCTTGACTCTGTTCATGATTTTGCAATTTCAATAAAATAATCTAATTAAAACTAATCTATTGCTGTTATTATTATTAGTAGCAGGATGAATAGTCACTCCTAGCAGTAACAGTTGTATCAACTTAAAGACAAAAATGTAAAGACAAACCAACTGAAATAAAAAGCAAGCATGAAGTTACTATATTTATTTATTTCATTGTACTTGTTGTGCCATGTTTATAATGGTCAGGATTGTAGGGGGCTCTGGCACATCCCCAGAGATCACAGGGCACAGGAATAAGTGTATCCTGGAGGGGTATAACTGTTGCAACACTGGGGAGTGATCCCCTGAAAGGCCTCCACTCCCTCAGCCTGCATGTGGAATGGGAATGCACTGTTAGGACTTGAAACTGGGTCATCAGTGTGGTAGGGTAGAGGGACCACATGAAATGACATGCATATTATTTGGATTCCTTTTGTTTGTTTGTTTTCTTTTCTTGCCTTCTTCTGCATACTTAGTTATGCACAAAAACAGTGGTGAGAAATAATTCAATGTGCAATTTTAAAGTACTCAGAGCTGTAAATGAGCTGCCTTGAAGAGCACACCAGTTTATGCAAAAGATGTGGGGCTTCTACAATTACGAAAGACATGCCAGAGGAAAGGCTTTTCTTTCTTATAATCACTATTCACTAATCCAGAGTTCACTAAATTCTATGATCAGATGAAAAAACAGAGCATTTTACCAACTTACATTCATTGCTGGTCTGCTGTTAAAAGAAGAAAGGTTATGCAGAGCACAATCTAATCCCCACCGTTAAGTCAGGTGGAGAATCTGGGATGTTGTGGCTGCTTATCCTCCAAAAACCCTGGGAAGTTGTTAGTAAGCATAGGCTCCATGAAGTACAATAGGTTTTTAATGAAATTCTGGCTGCATCTGCCAAGCAGCTACAACTGGGTGATGATTGATCTAGAACTTACATCCACAAATCCACAATGTTCAGTGAGCACAGACTCAAGCAGAGAGCACAGAGAGAATCAGATCGCAGTCTCAAGTTTTATAGGAAAAGGACGCAGCTGGTAATTGTTAGAGGGAATTGTGATTTTGTCAAAAATCTTTTATATTTTACATAACTGCTCTCTGGATAATTTCAGTTAATAGTTTGAAACTGATGAAACTGAGATTATCATATTGATTTAGCACAAACCGGCTTACTGGATTTATGTCATAAATGAATCTATAACTTGACACATGACTTTTGGACAGATTTGATTAACAAACTCTTGAGAGCTTCAGATCATCTGGATGTTTCAGTTTGCTGCTTCAGGCTCTGATACTCACAGTCAGGGTAAAAATAGACTAGAAACTATGAGTGGGGACTTTCCACATCTTGCATCTGCATCTTAAGCTACCTACATGTGAGCGATCATTAACACGGCTCATGATTACATTTGCACATTTTTGTATACTTTTATGTTCTGCATATTATTAATACACTGGAGTTACACAATTATTTTAATTCCAACAAACCGGTCATGTAGAGGATGTTCCAGAAGTGCACTGCACACTGAAGTCTGAGTAGAAGAATAATATTTACAGAAAGTGTTTTTTTCTTAGAACACATTAATTTCAGTTAAAGATTAGAGTCCTCATATTCAGTGTGAGATCGCGCTGTTACCTTCTTTTCTTTAATCCGTGTGTATACAGATATGACACAAAAACCTACATATATATCAGTAACAAATAGAAAAAAATTCTAAAAAGTAAGGGACAAAAATGTCTGAATTATATATTACAAAGAATCCAACACATAAACATTAAACCTACTTAATATTAGTCTAATAAATATTTGTAACAAAAGATAAAGTACGTTTACTAAGCATGAGTTGGGGTCACGGTTTACTGGGCGTCACAGAAGTAGGAAGCATCTGTTGTGTAACCGAGAAGCTCTGCCACCTGTGATTGCTGTTTCACTTCTAACTATCAGAGCATGAATTAGATAACTGTGAAACCCATATGAAAATCAGAACGGTCTCCATATTTTGAGAGCCTGTCTGTATACTGGATTCAGCTATTTATTTATTGTTTGTTTAGTTTTTATGTTGCACCTTCCTTTCCAGTTTAGCTTAGCCAATTCCTTAGTTTCACCTGCATGAGCAACCCACTGAAGGAGGAAAGGTGCAGGCTGGCAAGGGCTTCAGCACAACCTGTAGCTACCGACCACTTCTTTCACTGGAAGATAGCTGGCTTCAACCAGAAGTGTAAATCTGTCCAGTGGAACAGGCCAAGCTCACTGCATCCAGCACCTTGATCATTTGGAGGGTCCCCGTTGCAGCGGCAAGAGATGAAGCAAACTCTGAACCAACAACATAATCCTTGAACAAAATCCATTGATGCTTCCGAGCTTCTCTGTAAAGATGTCTCTGTTTCCCGGGATAGGTTGCCAGGTTTGTGTGTGTTGAAACAGAATTCACCCAAACATATTTAAAAAAAAATCCCTAAAAATCTGAGTCATTGTGAGTCATCTGTCTCAATTCTAAGTCTCAAGTCATGAATACCACGTCAAAGTCAAGTCTCTTATCAATATTCAAGAAAGTCTCAAGTCCTTAAATTTGCGACACAAGTATATATAATGTTAAGGTTTTGCCCCAAATTTAGCATTCCAATAAATGTCTTTCAGTGACTGGATACAAGAGAAACTAGCCAGGTGTTGTATCTGATCTTTAGAGAGAAAAATACAAGCACACACTGCACTTCATGTAAATGTTTCACAGAAGAAAAACCATAATATTTCATTTGCTTTGAGTTTTTTTTTCATACATTACACCAGACGATGGGCTATTCAGGTGTCCCCAAGTAGTCCTAGTTTTAAAAACGTTTCATTTTGGACTCACATTCAACGTCAGCAACATTTTTACAAACAACAAACTAATCCAACTGATATGTCAATGTCTGTTTATTTACAGCTGTTCTCTTTTCATTGTGTGAATTGCAAACTTTCTACTCTCCAGTCCCTACATGAGGCCCTGGAGAACTGGGCTATACACTAACGGATGGCTCACAAATTATTGCACTACATAGTGAATAAATTGTCCCAGGGCACGGTGTGTAAGACTAAACACCACAGTCATTTATTCTTCCGTGTCTTGACGTTGATATCAAGCAGTGCGGGCGGTTTTTTGGTCCTGTACGCCGGAGATTTGCTGATCCTAGGCCCCTTCACGTTGACGATGTGTGGGAGGAGTGGAGGTTCCCGTAAACAAAGGTTCGCCTCTGCAGGGGCGTGGCCTCTCAGCAGGATACGCTCCCCTTCTGCTGCCGTCACAGCAACCCAACCTAAAGTCATAGAAAGATATTAATCTCTAAGGTAGACTTTTATACAGTATTGACATCATGTTATGGCATTCACTGTACAAGTGCTATCATTTAAATCCAACGGCAGATCTTCAGCCTAGCCCCAGAAATTACAGGGCATAGGCAAGAACGTAACCTGAACGTGGTGAAAATCAATCTCAGAGCTAGGGGTCGCTGTTGCAGCACCATCGGATGATTCCCCTGTCCAGCCTCCCCTCTCTTAGGCACAGTCAATCATAAGGACTGACACAGCCAGAAGAAATCAAACCCGGGTCACAGAGGTGGTGGGCTAGTGTCGAAGACCACTTTGCCACCCCAGGACCATAGCTGATCATTTTAATTTTTATTATGAGATTGTTTACAGACACCTAGAATGGAGTGGCGATACTTACATATTGAAACTGTCTACATTTGGTTAAGTGCACTTTAAAGTTTCTTTAATCAGCTTCTACTAGCTGAACTGCACTGTTATTTCTATAAGTCTGTGGATTTTTATTAGTAAAAAGTCTGGTTGGTATGTTTGAGTCAAGTAATCTTAAGAATCAACAGGAAAATTATCGAGATATGTTTTTGCCATCGTCCATCGTTAATCAGTGCTAATCGTGTGTTGTGTGCTAAGTGCTAATCGGTTCCACAAATTATTTAGTTAACAAATAGCTAACTTTTTTACGTTTGATCATAAATGTTAAACATGATTTACGTAAATAAAAATAGCGTTGGTTCTTGACAGCTGCAGGGTCTCGGTTCTTTTCTAGCTTCGAGTTTCTGTCTGGGTTCAGTTTCCCCTGGAAACCTAACTGTCCTCTCAAGACAGCTTAAAAGCACCGCCTGCTGGTGACAGAAGGTATTTTTGCTGCGCCACAACGTGACCGTATTATACGTTTACGTATCCCTGGTGTTTTATTTAGAAACCTTCTTTTCCATTACCTGCGGAAGAGAGTTTGATATCGGTCACCGCTGTGTTAATTCCTCGGCCCTCGAGCTTAAAGTCCTGAGGCACCAGAGGAGGAAATTCTTGCATTCGTTCTTTTCCGCCAGTGGGCACCTAACAGAAAACAGAGAAGTGTGAATACTCTTGAACAGGGTCTCAAATTATACTTTAAACATACGCTAACATGGTGCAGCATTAATGATGAGATATATATAATTAAAAAGCCTCGTCCTCGCAGTGTCAAGGCATGTTCAGAAACACAGTGGAGAACATTCTGTCCAAATGCTGTACCGTATGTGGTGGCATTCATGTGGTCCATATTGTGAACAGGTTGAATCCTAATAAACATGCTAGCACATAAAACATCTGTCAGAGTTACGACAAGCTTCTGGCAGAAACTCACAGCGAGTAGCGTGTTCCCGGCGTGTTTCTGGTACACATCTTCAGCTTTCTCCAAACTGGTGATGTGGACGGGGATTTGGGACGAAACCACAACGGTAAACCAGCACGACTGATTCCCCTGAGGAAGCAAAAGACTGATTTTAAGGAGCTTCCAGATGCTAAAAGTGAATATTGTAGTAGTTGTTTATGAGAGATTGTTGGGTGGAAGTAATGGAGAGATGTTATATGATGCTAAAATATAACAAAAACACAATGGGTACATTTCTTCCTGGGATATTTATGAGCTAAAATATCGTCAAAAAACATTACTGCGGGTGAAGAAATAAAACAAACGTGACACTGAATCGACAAGGTTTGAAAGTGGAAAATTGGTCTTTTGGCGACCTCTATGGTAGAAATGTGGTATTGTGGTTTTACAAACTGATTGTGAACGGCAGGTCAATGCGTGTTCAGTGTTTAATAGTGCTTAATCAACGTTTTGGGCTTTCCACAATTGTATAATAACACATTTTGAAGTATTTTTATTTCTCTAATTTGTAATTCTCTAATCATGTACTGATGTCTCCTAACGTCACCAGAAAAACACTTAGTAAGGAGAAATTAATTTGGCAGCATTCCTGAACATTTCTGTGCTGTCCTATACAAAAAGTGACTCCGTTTGATTAACTCTTTGGTACTCGGTACTTAATCACTGTATGGGTTACTTCATTTCAGGAACACCTGTTGCTTCGGTGATTTACTAAGATAAACATCATTCTCACTTCCAGATAATCGATCCGTGCCAACGCCCCAAGAAACAACGCCATTCCAGGCTTCAGAACGAACGTCCTGGGTGTGATGGCATGAGTCGGCACCACCAGCTTCACTTCTTGTTCGTTCAGCAGGCTGAGAATCTGGTGAATAAGGCACACAAGAAAATCATTAAAATAGTGATATAAGGCGATACATTAAAGTTCATCCTTATAACACTGTCACGCCTCACATCGTGTTCTTTCATAATGCCCGGTGTGTCGTAGAACCAGTGGGCATCTTTGATTTCGTTGAATGTTAGTTCTGCTTTGGGATCTGGCTCCGAGCTCGGTTTGCCCCAGCTGTCTTTATTCATATCCTCCCCGAAGCTGAGGCTGTCGGGGTCGAACTCCACCACGTCTTTTCTCCTCGACTGGACTAAGAACGTCCTCCCAACACGGCCTAAACACCATAAAGCATCCACCATCGTCAAGGCAACAGAAAAAGGCTTTCAACAGAATAAACATGTTTTTATTACAGTGCATATTTTAATCAGTGCCAGAGCCCCCATAACACTGAACGTAAGTAATGACCACTTACATCAGCATTGGCTGGTTCTTTATCAAACTGTTAGACATTTAATTTATTTAGAGCTTTAGAAGATGCTCTTATCCAGAGTGACTTGTAACTGTACAATCTTACAGGTAAACTCTAACCAACTGAGGGTTAAGGGCCTGCTTAAGGGCTGCCTCACAGCCCTGAGCTCATTCTGTTCCACCCGCCTCTCACCGATCAGGTAGCCCTGCTTTCGGAAATGTTGGATTCTCTTGAGCTCTTCGGGATCGAGATCCTCGTCTGTCTGCAGCGCCGCCTGTCGCAGCCTCTCGGCTCGTTTGAGCAGCCTGTCCGGCGTCGGGTTGATGATGGGAAACTTCAGGAGGTTCAGTGTTGTTCCTTCAAAAATGCGAACACAATAAACAACATGCAGCAATTCGTGCATTTCACTATTGATGTGAGTCATTGCAAATTTTTTCTCCGTAACACCAACACTGATGTTTATAAAATAATAGAACCACTGCAGAGTGACTTTGTACCTCCAAAAAGTGGGGGTCACCTCCACTACCAACCAATGCTGCAGATCAATGAGCAGAGCCAGGAGTTAAAGAGCAAAACTCCATATTTCACTCAGAAGTTGTCGTTCGTGTGCTTACTTGCCCACATATGTTCTAAAGACTGTTGTAACTCGACTGATGTGTTTAGAGACTTTTTGTGTAAGGTCCTCGTGTTTGTGCGGATGAATTTCCACTACTTATTTGTACCAAGCTGTCAATGGAGTTTGTAAGCGTATGTACCTGTCCTATTGTAAGTACTCCTTTGTTTGTGTATTTTCTCTAACCTATAATTATATAAACTGGTTCACATTCCCTCGTTGAGTCTCTGGTTCATCTGGCTGATCTTCTGTATTGTTCCTAATACCGTCTATCAATGCATCTTCCGTCAAACAAAAGTATCAGGTCCATCATACCATCCCTCTTAAAGGTTGTGGTGGTACTTTATATAATTATTGTACACTTCCATAAATTAAAAAAGCATGTGTATAACGGTTTTGTTTTCAGCAGTATCCTGGACGCATTTACGTATCATTTGCACATAGATTTCTTGAAAATGCCCTTTTTATTTACAATACAGTAACACAGAAAGACTACGTGACTATGGTAAAGTCAAATCAAAGTCCATTTCGGTCAATGACCTGACTCACAGATCACAGCAATGACTGTGATCGGGTAAGTATTGGAAAATTCTGCACTGGTGCACCTGTGGATAAAGCCCTATAGTTGATGGGTCACGTCTTACCAGGCCATGGCGATATGGTGGCTTTGTGAATCACATCTGAAGCTCTGGATTTGCAGTAATCAGACTCCAGCAGGGTGTTAAACAAAGTGGACTTGCCAGCATTGGCAGTGCCAACCAGATACACATCTCCTTTGTATTTCCACGTGGTCTGGAGCCTGGTGATCAGATTCTCGATGCCGTATCCCGTTTTGGCGCTGATCAAATGAACATCTTTGGGATCTTTAACAGGGACGCCGAGATCTCCGCAAAAGTGTGCCACCTGCTTCCTGATCCTCTGCAGGTAATTCTGGGAATCGCCCGGCAGCAGGTCGACTTTGTTCCCCAAAATAAGGACGTGCTTGTTATTTCCGACGAGCTTTGCCAGGTCAGGGATGATTGAGTCCGGAAGGTCGAGGAGATCCACGATGAGGAGGACCAGGGCCTTTTCCGATCTGATCCTACTCACGATTTTGACGTACTCCTCTCTGGCCATGGTGACGCTCAGAGCTTTCTGGTGGTGGGTGAGAAGGAAGCAGCGCTGACACACGGCCGTGGTGAGCTCGTCCTCCTCAAACAGCTGCTTATATTTCTCACTTGGAAGGTAACCAGGGACTTCAGGAGATGTGCAGTGCATCAGAGCTCCACAGCCTGAGCAGGAGACGTCACTCGGGGCCATTTCAGCATCTGGACTCCCGTAGATCTTGTGCTCCTTCTTTGCTTTCTTATTCTTCTTGTTCTTGAATTGCTCCAGAGGAAACCCGTCATCATGGAACTCGATTTGTTTTTCCAGCTCTACATTCTGGTCCTGAACTTCATTTAAAGATCTCAGCTGCATCTCCAAAGCTTTTCGTCTCAATTCTGTGGCTTTACTTTTAGTACTGTGTTCTTTTTTTGTTGTTGTCACCTGAATTTGTCCAGGAATGGCATCATCTGCATCGTGTATGGAATCAGTAAAATCCAGGAAGACAAATTCCTCCTCTTTTCCTGGATCTACTGACGTATAGGTCTCTGACGCTGCTTTCTCAGAGCAACCCTGTGTCTTCTCAGCTTTCATCTGACTACTGTGAAATCTTAAAGCTTGATTCCGACATGCAGTCCATTTACATTCTTTACTTTTATAGATAAATCCATAATGAAGTGAAGGATCACATAAAGATCTTCCTCTAAATCCCCTGTGCTGTAAATCTCTCAACCTCTTACAGTGAGGAACCCTCAATCTGAACACTTGCACTAACTTATACATTATCAAAACACAAATAACACACTACATACACACACGCATAGCTGACAACCTTGATCCACGTGAAGTGTTTTTCTGACGCGCTAATATGACGTCGCCACAAGCGTAAAATAAAAGCGGCTTTATTTTACAATTTCAGGTGCAACAACATAAAAGTTAAGTCTATTTAATTTTAAACAAAGTATGTAGACTGTTTTACACAGCAAGGCGCAGATGCCTTTACTTCAGACCCTTTGTAGGGCGCCTTTGTAGCAATATTGGGATGTTTTAGACAAACCCCAGGTTGTTTTTTTAAGACGGAAGTGACGTTTATTTTCAGCTCTATGTAGAGCGCGTTTTAGCGGCGAACAGTTGGGTAGAGTTCATGCTGCGCATTTATTTATTTTTAATTTAAGCTAGAGAACTTGAACACAATGTATGATCAAGACGAAGGTATGTATAAAGAGAGATGTTATTATTCTCTGTATTTGCTTGTTTTTTTTTTTATGTATTTCTACGGAACGATTTTTACCTAGTTAAAACGTAACAATGTAGGTTGCTTTATGTTTCCCAATCATTTTTGGTACAAGTCCCGCCTTCTACGCGTTGATTGGTTAACATTGCAGCCTTCTTGCGCTGCGGTCCAATCAGCCAGCACACTTTTAAATTATTAGCCAATCGTCCTCAGGAGGCTGTTTTACTCCCAGAATACGGGTGGGCAATACCGCTAGCTTGTCTGCTCACGTAAAGTTAAGTACTTTTAGCATTCTGGCTAGTTGTAGTTAATGTTCCAGCATGAAGAATTATTTTAAACATATGTTTGTAAGTAATAAATACAGTGTAGAAGACAAATCAGCGCGTAAAGCTATTAGACTGGAAGTCTAGATAGTGTGATAGATAGAACGATGTACTATGCATGTAATAACAACTGATTGTGAATGGCTCTTTATTGCGCATGTTCACTGTGTTGGGTTTAACATGAGGTCTGTTCACTATTCACGTTTTGCAGTACAAGTTTTGTATTTGTTTGAGTGTTTATTTGTGTCGCAAACGTTATATCTTTCATAATAGAAGCTATACAGAAAGGCCTAGAACATGAGCTCTGCTGTATTAGTGTGTTCAAATGCAACCTTTTGTCTTGCTCTGTTTAGACATCCAGTATGATGAGGATGAGGATGAGATCACCCCTGATTTGTGGCAGGAGGCCTGCTGGATTGTTATCAGGTAATGTGCTTGAGTTCCACTTTCTCCTTTGCTCAATGAATTTCCTCTTTGTATCATGTTAGATTAAACATCTGATCAATAGAATTAAACAGAATACAATATGACACATATAGATATGCACACCCATAATTTGAATTTATATAATACAGACTCTGCAGTAAAATAAAAATATTACTCGCTCTGTCATCGCTGGCACCATAAGACAGTTAGCTTGAATTTCCTAGGCAGAGTGAGAAGAGTAAGTAAGCAGTTAGTAAATAAACAGATAACACTACTATTTGCTTCCAAATCACCAATATCCCAAAATAATCATCAGATATTAGAATATAGCTTAGTAGCTCCTCTTTATTGCACTTTCAAAGAAGATGCTTGAGATTCTGAAAAAGAAAGTAGTACATTTAAAAAAATAAATTTCCTTAGTGAGAGGACTTGATTCAGGACATTTTTGTGATGTTGCTGATCCTGAGTGACTTGTTTTCACTGTGTATTTTACTTTGCAGTTCCTATTTCGACGAGAAGGGCTTGGTGCGTCAGCAGCTGGACTCATTTGATGAGTTCATACAGATGTCTGTGCAGCGTATCGTAGAGGACGCGCCTCCCATCGACCTGCAGGCTGAGGCCCAGCACACCTCTGGAGAGGTGGAGGAACCGGTGAGTTTATACACACACACTTCAGTAACCCTAGTTGAGCAAAACATGCTGGTGATTGGTCAGTGAACTTCTGAAAGTTGGATATAATCACGATATAATGCGATATAATCACGACCAGCCAATCTAGGTGCCCTTTTTCATGTTTCCTAAAAATGTTTTGTCTATTTTTTCTGCAGCCACGTTATCTGCTAAAGTTTGAGCAGATCTACCTGTCCAAACCTACACACTGGGAAAGAGACGGCGCTCCGTCACCCATGATGCCTAACGAAGCACGACTCCGAAACCTCACGTAAGTAAATCTGTACCAGCAGGAGGCTTTAACCTTCATCCGGATAACTGTTTTGTTAAAGGACATTACTAGTTAGTTAATAATGGAATGGGGTCAGATGATAAAGTCCCTAACATTCCGGATTAACGTGCTCCGTGTTGGGTGTTCAGTTACTCTGCTCCTCTGTATGTGGACATCACTAAAACCATCATAAAGGAGGGAGAGGAGCAGCTCCAGACACAGCACCAGAAGACCTTTATCGGCAAAATTCCCATCATGCTCCGCTCCACCTACTGCCTGCTTAGCGGTCTGACGGACCGAGATCTGTGCGAGCTGAACGAGTGTCCTCTCGACCCGGGAGGCTACTTCATCATCAACGGCTCCGAAAAGGTCAGCACTTTTAATGTGTATATAAATAGCGTTTTACCTCAGGGTTTGTCTCAGAACGTCTCCACAAGAGCCGAGACTAGATCCAAAATAAGCAAGCAGTGGCAAGGAAAAGACCTAACTGCTTCACACCTCCCTAGTTCTGTCCGAATCAAAATAGCAGACAGGTACCACAGACCCGACCAAAGAATCAAAATTAGGTCCGACCAAAAGACATGTGAAACCCAGACTAACCGAACCAAATGTATAGGAGATATACATTTGGTCCAGGCTTTCAGGTGTGGAAATGCCCTGAATAAACATGTAAGCAAAGATTATATGTTATGTGCATGAGGTAAAGTTTGTCATGGAAGATCTTTGGGTCCAAACTCTCCTGTGTAACTGGGCCCGGGTTGTGTTTGCAGGTCCTGATTGCTCAGGAGAAGATGGCCACAAACACTGTGTACGTGTTCGCCAAGAAGGACTCGAAATACGCCTACACGGGAGAGTGCAGGTCCTGCCTGGAGAACTCGTCCAGACCCACCAGCACCATCTGGGTCAGCATGATGGCCAGAGGAGGACAGGTACCGTCTCGCACCCGGTACAGTCCACACTTGAGCAAGAGTTTCCTACACTGTGGAGATTTATAGTGCACAGCATCTCGCATCTTAATTTTATACAAACCTGGTGTAACGGCCCTGTTACCCCAAGGTCACGTTCTGCTTTAACCAACTGCATTAAGTGCATTTTGAATTTTCAGGGAGTTAAAAAGAGTGCGATTGGTCAGAGGATCGTCTCGACCCTGCCGTACATCAGACAGGAAGTGCCCATCATCATCGTGTTCCGAGCGCTCGGCTTCGTGTCCGACAGGGACATCCTGGAGCACATCATCTACGACTTCGACGACCCCGAGATGATGGAGATGGTAACAGCCACGCTCTTTCATTCAGCTGTTTGAATAGACATAACTGAACGTGTCCTCCTGTCCATCGGCCTCCCCTCCTTCAGCAATTACAGTACTGTGCAAAAGTCTTAGGCCACAGCTGGCAGTGCTATAATGACCATTTCCAACTCCTTGTCAATGCTTGGACCCAAAAATGAAACTTGGATTTGCCATTGGTAAACAATGTTATGTCTAATCTAATCTAATGGTGGCGTAAGACTTTTTGCACAGTACTGTGTGTGTGTGTGTGTGTGTGTGTGTGTGTGTGTGTGTGTGTGTGTGTGTGTGTGTGTGTGGTGCCAAAAGGCACCGTCAGGACCGGAATGGCTGTGGTGCCGGGCAAGTGGCTTGCCCCATGCCATCAGAGGGCACTGCGTCAAACTGCGTCGAGAGCAGCCCGTCAGTCCTAGGGCGAGGGTTTAAAATGGCGTTTCCTCGTTTAGGTGAAGCCCTCTCTGGACGAGGCGTTTGTGATCCAGGAGCAGAACGTGGCCCTGAACTTCATCGGCTCCAGAGGTGCCAAACCTGGAGTCACGAAGGAGAGGAGGATCAAATATGCCAAGGAGGTCCTGCAAAAAGAGGTGCTGCCCCATGTGGGCGTGTCCGACTTCTGTGAGACCAAGAAGGCTTACTTTTTAGGGTGAGCTTAATTCCGTAGACATAATGGTGTTTGTGGATCATTGCTTGACTTTATGTTCTCATTTTCTTGCAGCTACATGGTCCACAGGCTGCTGCTGGCGGCTCTGGGCAGGAGAGAGCTGGATGACCGAGATCATTACGGAAACAAGAGGCTGGATCTGGCCGGGCCTCTCCTGGCCTTCCTGTTCCGAGGGTGAGAACGCCGATTTTGGCAAGCTGAGTTAGAACATTTCCTGTGGGAAAACCATAATTTGGTTGTTTCTAAGTTCTGAGTAATACACGAGAGGGAGAGCCATAACGCCGGGTATTGGCACCGGTGTGCTGTGGTTCTAGCTCGAACCTCGAGTGTATTATCGTGATTATACCGCACTTCCGTCAGCATGCTTTAGATTTTAAGATGGAGCACAGAAAACAAGTTTATTAATTTTGAGTAAGGTAAAATCGTTCCATTTTATTTAAAGTGCATCCAGATCCTTCATCTTCAATATTTAAATCAAAACATTAGGTTTGTACTTGTGCATTTATAACGCCGCTGCTTTATGGCTGGTGTCGGTGCTGGGTTTCGTGTGTATGTGGAGGAGTAACACCTACCGTGCGATACTGTCGCTCTTAGAACGTCTCTCAACCAATCAGATTGTGGGGTAATAAAAGATGCAAAAGGACACTTCGGTTCACTCTCGTAGAATGTTCAAGAACCTGCTGAAGGAGATCAGGATCTACGCTCAGAAGTTCATCGACCGGGGGAAAGACTTCAACCTGGAGCTGGCTATCAAAACGCGCATCATCTCCGACGGCCTCAAGTATTCGCTGGCTACCGGCAACTGGGGCGACGTCAAAAAAGCTCACCAGGCTCGAGCCGGAGTCTCTCAGGTGCTTTGCTCGGGTTTCCCCCTCCGTCCAGAGTTACTGAGGGTCACAGGAACTGTCTTTAAAATCTTTTGCTGATCTCTACAGGTGTTAAACAGACTGACGTTCGCCTCCACTCTCTCTCACCTGCGCCGAGTGAACTCGCCCATCGGCCGAGACGGGAAACTGGCAAAGCCCAGGCAGCTCCATAACACGCTGTGGGGCATGGTTTGTCCCGCCGAGACGCCCGAGGTACCAGCTCGCACGGGACTCGCGCCATACACACGTTCTAGATTTACTGCTTGTAGCAGAAGCCCTTACGGAGCAACTCTGAGAATTCTGTTGTGTTGTGAGTGACTGTAACTGACTGCCTGGATTGTGTTTGTGTTTGCAGGGCCATGCTGTAGGTCTGGTGAAGAACCTGGCGCTGATGGCGTACATCTCTGTGGGCTCTCAGCCGTCCCCCATCCTGGAGTTTTTGGAGGAGTGGAGCATGGAGAACCTGGAGGAGATCTCGCCCGCCGCTATCGCAGAGTCAGTACCTAAGCTTGAGGCCGTGAGGATTGTGTGATGTCCGATGTCTGACGATCTTTTTTCCGCTCCTCAGCGCCACAAAGATTTTCGTCAACGGCTGCTGGGTGGGAATCCATAAAGACCCCGAGCAGCTGATGAACACCCTGAGGAAGCTCAGGAGACAGATGGACATCATCGTGTCTGAGGTGAGAAAGGAGGGCACCATACAAATAATAAACACACTGACATTGCTGATTTTTTTATTTTTATTTATCGAAGGTGTTTTTGTATAGAAGTAAGTAAGAAGAATGTATTAGACGGTTCCGTTCCCTAGGGTTCCTGCAGTCCTGACCTAGGTCCTGTCCTGACATTAGAGTCAGTGGTTCTGGACAATAATTGTTTAATTGTAGTTATTTTCTTAAAGAAAAGCACTTAAAAAGCTAAAAATCGGACTGTTGGAAAAAAAAAAGTCCATAAAAAAATCAAAAAGAGAAAAAAAGTAATTGGAATTTGGAGGTGGGGGGGAAGGGGGGGTGTAAAATAGATTTCATAGGGTACTAGATGACTGGACGGGGGAGTCACATGACCACAAACATGGTAGTATGTTTTTGAGGGGACATGAAAATAAACGCAGTTAAAGGTTCTGAATGTTTGTTTCTATTCGTTTTTGATTAATTACCCAGCCTTTTGTGAGATACTGTGGTTGCCTGGCTTTTAAAGAGCTGGACTATGGACCAGAAGGTCCAGGGTTCAAATCCCACCTCTGCCAAGCTGCCACTGTTGGGTCCTTGAGCAAATCCCACAATTGTAAGCCGCTCTGGATAAGGGTGTCTGCTAAATGACGTAAATGTGAAGAATAAAGCAAACAAACCTATAAAGTACTTGCTTAATCCGTATTGATCTTTAGGTATCGATGATCCGTGACATCAGAGAGCGAGAGATCCGGATCTACACAGACGCCGGACGCATTTGCCGTCCTCTGCTTATCGTGGAGAAACAGAAGCTGCTGCTGAAGAGACGCCACATCGACCAGCTCAAAGAGCGAGAGTATAACAACTACAGGTACAGGTCACACCTTAGGAGTAGCTCGGATACTTCAAGATTAAAGTAGCTTCTCATCAACTCCGTGTGTTTTGTTTTGTTTAGTTGGCAGGACCTGGTGGCCAGTGGCGTGGTGGAGTACATCGATACACTGGAGGAGGAGACCGTAATGCTGGCCATGACCCCGGATGACCTCCAGGAGAAGGGCGTGGCCTACTGCTCCACCTACACCCACTGTGAGATCCATCCATCCATGATCCTGGGAGTGTGTGCATCCATTATTCCGTTCCCTGATCACAACCAGGTACACACACTCCACAGGTCAGTCCGTGTCCTGTGTTAGAAGGTGAGCAGTTCACTGATCCGTCTGTCTCCAGTCTCCCAGGAACACCTACCAGTCTGCTATGGGGAAGCAGGCTATGGGCGTCTACATCACCAACTTCCACGTGCGCATGGACACTCTGGCCCACGTGCTCTATTACCCCCAGAAGCCTCTGGTCACCACGCGCTCCATGGAATACCTGCGCTTCCGAGAGCTGCCAGCAGGTGGGGCTCCATGCTGCTCTATAAAAGCTGGTTTTTACACACCACAGGTGCAGGGGTGGATTCGATTTTTGTTGTCCAATCAGAAAAGTCCCTGGTCCATCGCAGAGGATGTCAGCAGGATATTTCTTATTATAATGCATAATAAGAAGTGCATCTGTGAGAAGATCTGAAATGTGGTTTCCCCTTTAGGCATCAACTCCATCGTGGCCATTGCATCATACACGGGATACAATCAGGAGGACTCCGTCATCATGAACCGCTCCGCTGTGGACCGAGGCTTCTTCAGGTAGCTCCCCTGAGCTTCATCAAGTGTTCTGATGCAGCATAAACAGGCTCAAGGCTTTCCGATCATTCTAAAGGAGCTTTAGGAAGCCTGGAATGGCATAGCTCTTAGTGAATGACTGACTGTCCATCATATATCTGCTGGAAGAATATTACCTTTGCTTCAGAGAGTGCAGTTTAAACTCTTCCTGACACTATTAATTAGATAGAGAATGCTTTGCTTGAGTGAACGTGTGGTCTGGTTTCAGGTCTGTGTTCTACCGCTCCTATAAAGAGCAGGAGTCCAAGAAAGGGTTTGACCAGGAGGAGATCTTTGAGAAACCCAAGCGTGAAGAGTGTCAAGGTGAATGTCCTGCTTTTGTGCTTTTAAACTTTATTGTTGTGTCTTCAGGTGGTGGGTGAAAATATTGTTTTGGTCTGTTTTGTCATTAGCTTTTTTAAAGTACACATAATAAAGAAGTATTATATCCTGCGCTGTAACCGATGGCTCTGTGTCTCAGGCATGCGGCATGCCATCTATGATAAGCTGGATGACGACGGGCTGATAGCTCCAGGCGTGCGCGTGTCCGGCGAGGACGTGATCATCGGAAAAACCGTCACTCTGCCCGAAAACGAAGACGAGCTGGACAGCACCACCCGCCGCTACACGAAGAGGGACTGCAGCACCTTCCTGCGCACCAGCGAAACCGGCATCGTCGACCAAGTCATGGTCACCCTCAATCAGGAGGGCTACAAGTTCTGCAAGATCCGAGTGGGTGAAGGTTCGGGGTTTGGATCGGCTCGTGTGTTTTGAATGTGTAATGACGTCGTGTTTCCTGCAGGTGCGTTCGGTCCGGATCCCCCAGATCGGGGACAAGTTTGCTAGTCGACACGGGCAGAAGGGAACCTGTGGAATTCAGTACAGGCAGGAGGTGAGGACACGGCGCCCCCTTGTTCAGACTGCAGGATTTCAGGCGTGTAATGCTGTGTTTGGACAGACTGTAGAAGCGGCAAATCATTTCTCTGTGGGGTGTGTGTGTGTGTGTGTGTGTGTGTGTGTGTGTGTGTGTGTGTGTGTGTGTGTGTGTGTGCAGGACATGCCGTTCACGTGTGAAGGAATAACCCCGGACATCATCATCAACCCTCACGCCATCCCCTCCAGAATGACAGTCGGTCACTTGATCGAGTGTCTGCAGGGGAAGGTATTCAGCTCAACTTCAATTCAGTTACCTTCAAATAATGCTACAGAAATCATAGGCTGCTGTGGTAATGTTGGAACTATATATTGTTGAAATGTTGTATAGATATGAACAAAAAAAACAGGGATTTTTTAGCATTTTATTGGAGCAGAGAATTTATGTCTGGGTTAGGGACAAGGCCAATTAAAGTATTTGTAAATAATTGGTGCATATGGTGTATTTGGGTGGTGCAATACATTATAGTTTTAATTTCTAACTTGTGTATTTTGTGTTAAAGTATTTCTAACATGAATTTATATGCAGGGAACAGACGTTCCCCTAATTAAGTAATCACCCTTATATAAGTATCAATTCTGTTTAAACTGATATTTATCTACTTTTCATTACCAGGTTTCTGCAAATAAAGGTGAGATTGGTGATGCTACGCCTTTCAACGACGCTGTGAATGTGCAGAAAGTGTCCAACCTGCTCTCTGAATATGGCTACCACCTCCGAGGGAACGAGGTGAGCTCTCTGTCTGTCTCTCTTTCTCTGGTGTCAGAGAGACAGATTCTGAGGTAGTGAAGCACCGACTACAGTGCAGTAGTGTGTGCATATGGTTTCCTAAGCTTGTTAGTCATTGTTACACCCTACATCCATACCAGACATGATTGTTCTTACAGTAATATATGATGGGCGTGTCTGGTGCTTAGGACTGACCTCTAGTCCGACCCGCTTTGCTCCTAGGTGCTGTATAATGGTTTCACAGGTCGTAAGCTGACATCTCAGATCTTCCTCGGGCCCACTTACTACCAGCGCCTCAAGCACATGGTGGACGATAAGATCCACTCGAGGGCACGAGGCCCCGTCCAGATCCTCAACAGGCAGCCCATGGAGGGCAGATCACGGTGAGACACTGCAAGCCTGGGCAGCTGGTGCATTTTGTCTCAGGTGGAGAATGTTGGGCACGTGATCATAGTTCTAAGCAGCTTATCTGTTCATTGTCATTCACCAGGCTTAAGGGTGGTTCTGTATCCAGAGGTAAACTTGCTTGATTAACCTGGCATATCCATAGCATTTTTTTATCCCTTCTCATCCTGGTCAGGGTTGTGGGGCTGGAGATCTCTGGAGAATGGGGTTAAATTATTTAAAACTCGTTCCTTTTTCAGTTCTGAAGTGTAAGCCATGCAGAGCAATACACATTTTCTTGTATACGTTTTTAAACGAAAAAAAGCTTTACTTTACAGGAGTGGACTAATGACTAGAAGCATTGCTTAGAATTGTAACTGCTGTACTGTAGCTTTGCCGGATCTGAAATAATTGAGTGAAAACATTTCTTTTACTTCTGTAGAATAACAGTTCAAAACATGTCCTTTTCTTGTATAAAAATATAAACAAACAATTTCTCCTGCGATGAAAAGAAATGGGAAGGATTCTCACTGAGAGCAGGATGTGCGCCTCTGGTGTTCAAAAGTGGAATTGTATCCTATGGAGTTATAATCAAGAACACATAATCCAACTAGGCGATATCCCGCCCTGCGATAGCTCACTACAAGAACTCGTTCTGTTTTTACAGTGCATTGTTACACCCCTGGTGTTAAGGGTAAAAGCAGTGATCTCATGAGCTGTAAAGATGGGCACTAACATGAAATAAGCAGGGGCTGTGTCTCAAATCACAAGCTTAATTGGGACACAGCCGAGATCTTTAGTTGGCTGCTTTTGAACTTACAAACTCTTGGACATACGTTACCCCTCTTGGACTGGAACCGGCTTATATTTAAGGGATTTGGAAATAAAACCAAACTAAATCCCTCATTTATTTATTTTTTAAGTGATGGAGGCCTGCGTTTCGGAGAGATGGAGCGAGATTGCCAGATCGCTCACGGCGCCGCCCAGTTCCTGAGGGAGCGTCTGTTCGAGGCCTCGGACCCCTACCAGGTGCACGTGTGTAACCTGTGCGGCCTCATGGCCATCGCCAACACGCGCACACACACCTACGAGTGCAGGGGCTGCCGCAACAAGACCCAGGTGAGAATCAGTATCAGACGGCTGCTCGCTCGGGTCTGGACGAGTGTCTAACCCAAGTCCGTGTGTTTCAGATCTCGCTGGTGCGGCTGCCGTACGCCTGCAAGCTTCTCTTCCAGGAGCTGATGTCCATGAGCATCGCTCCACGCATGATGACGGCCTAAACTCTGCCCTGATGGATGATGGGAAACTGCCAACCTGAGTGCACTCGGTCTCCAGGGCTGTGTATGGTTGCTTTGATTTGTGTCATGTGGTCTTGTTTCTTTTTTTCTTTGTAAAATGTAGACAGAAATAAAGTTTTTTCTTATTAAATAGTCTGAGTTTTGTGCAGTTTGTACTAAAGGCTTACACCGATAGTATAGTGACCTGTTATAATGCTAACAGTAGGGTTGTACTTGAGTCATATAAGGGCCGCATATAAGGGCCGCTCTGATTTACAGTTCCTCCATCTGAACACAAAGTGTCTGAAGTACATCGTGAGGGATCCCACTAAACATGGCAACCACTATGTGCCCGTGACCTTGTTTTGAGACTTAAGGGGAAAAAAAATCAATGACTTTGCTTCACAACAGAGTATTTTTCTATTATTTTTATTTGAGATTTCGGAAAGGTTTTGTTACGATTACGCAGGTAAAACACGACACGCAAAGTTCGTGAGCACAAACCTTCCCCCTCACCACATCAGGCACGTGCTTCAGTAAAACGTCAGTGTGTTCCACTAAAATCATGATGTTAAAAACATATTTCATCCTGGATTGCTGAGCAGAACTACAACACATCACACATTCACTAGAGGCACTACATTTCCCATGATGCCCCAGCATCTTTCCAAAAGCTTGAGCGGCGAGGCGTTTTTGGTTTTTCGTATGGATTAATGGACAAAATATTTGAAAAATCAGCCACACTGCAGGCAAGTTTTCTTATTTTGGATCCATGGCAGAGGAACACCCACTGTAGTGTTGAATCAGTTAACCTTCGTGTTTCACAGGTTAGTTTTTTATGCACAGTCGTGCCCCTATGACTGACTGGCAAGCAGGGCCCCTCTAAACTCGGTGTGCCCCAGTATGACATGTAGTCCAGAAATCGTGTCAGGTTTCATTTACTCTGTAAACCCCTCATTGTTCATTTGATCAACAACTCAGACTGATCAGAAAACACTGTGTGACATGATGACTTTTATTCATTAGTGTACATTTAGAGTAAAATATAAATAAGTGCATTAGATGGCCATAACTGTATTAGTTTAAGGTTACATTTTCTTCTAAATAAAACTTAGCACCATTTTACGTATATCATTTCCAAATACCTAACGCTGAACCATCTACGCAATTCTCAGAAATCCATTCCTCGTTCCGGCGTTGCACGTGCACCTTTCCAAACTCATCAAATACGAAGAACTTATGTCAAACCTGTCAAGTAGTAAGTGTTGTGTTTTTGGAATTCCTCGCCTTTGCAGTGCTGTGTGTTCAGGATGCATATAATCAAACCGGTTTGATCTCAAGCTCAGAGGAAAAATGGTGGGAGCCTGCACGTGAATACCTGCAGTATCTCAGTCTGTATCTCTGTCTCGTGTTGGTGCTTCCAAAGTATCAAAAGCTGCTCTGATATGGGTGAGTGGCTGAGGAAAGACTAAGGAGGCCAAGCTGCTCGTGTGCTCATGTTTTAGGGGTGTGTGTGTGTGTGTGTGTGTGTGTGTGTATACGGCAGATAAGGTTTTCTGAGTTAGATCTTAGATCCCAATCCTGCAGGAGACATGTTCACCTCTTACAGCTCCTTGTCATCTGAACACAGACAGAGTTTCAGTCAGTGACATCAGATCACACAATCCACTGCACATGCACGCTTAGAGAAATCTGATTTAGAAAAACGCAGGGCTACCACACAGAGTCAGGCTACAAAAACCTGTTTTATGTGACATGTAATGAAATAAAGTCTATAATATAACCGATAACGTATGGAGCAAACAGCTGGAGTTTGCACTTTTATAGACAGCAGGTCCTGCTGGACAAGTTTCAACAAGAACGAGAATGGAAACAAAACCAGCTACGCAGGAGCGTGAGGAAAACACAGCTGGAAGATATTTGGTGGAAAATATTCCCCCAAAGCAGTGTTTTAAGATTTGGTTCGCTTTTGTGAATTTGTACCTTCATTTCACAAACAATTTAAATAATTAACCTATAACCTTGCTTTTGTCACTACAACAAAAACTATCACCGAATCTGTTTGCCATCTGTATAAAACAATTTAATCCTAAAATGAACTAAAGACAAAAGTTTGTGGACACTCCTAATTAGTGAACTGCTATTTCAGCAACACTCACTTGTAACACGTTCCTAATATAAAGCGCACGGATTCTCCACAGACAAGCAGTGGCAGGATTGTCCTGATACCCCAGTGACACTCAATATGATACATTTATTTACATTTCTGCTTCCAACAAGTCAGACAAGTCATCAACGTTCTGCCCTGCTGCGCTTAAGCAAAGGTCAATAAGTTTGCAAACTTTGATCGAGAACTTGGGAGCTTGCACAGAACCTTGATCGCTACCAGACACCTAGAAAATGCACTAGAATGCCAAAGGCCAGGGCTTATTGTCCAACATCAAACTCCATCCTAATACCTACGTTTTGGATCTTTTGGGTGTCCACAAACTTTTGTCTCAATAGTGTATATTGTTGTAATGAAACAGCACCAAGAGTGGACCCTTGATGAATAAAACTGCTGATGCACAGTCTCTGACATCAATATAAATACACGCAACCTTTGAAGCTAAAAGTCAAACTTTTTTCACACTGTCACATCGTTTCATGTGACCTCATTTCTACCAAACGCAATATTAACAGTTAGGGACTTTTTTCATAATAATTCATTATTATAACTGATGCAGTAAAACGGGTATCCACTCACTGTTCTTGGAGGGGATGTCGCTGATGGAGTCCACCACATGGATGCTGCCTGTAGCTGAGACCTCGCCCTTGCTGTTGCTGGCGTGACACTCGTATGTGCCTGCATCGCTCTTGATCAGTGGGGAGATCTGAAATACATTACACAGAGTGGCTTACAACCGATGCGACCATATAAGGTACAGGCAGGGTGCAAGAGCCTTGCAAGCACTTTCATCTGAGCAGATAACACGTTTCCAGGCATGAACCGTCCAACTTTTGTATCGTTTCACCCACTGTAGTCAAGCAACTTTGTGAGCAGACGCGAGAGAAGCCCTTTTGCGTACCACTCTGCTCCATATGTTCATGGTATGCAGTTTGCACCAAATTCGAACAAAAGCCTCAGACACATAACTGTTAGGAATGTGTGTTTGGGGCCGGTGTACTCACCAGCACCCAGCCGGTGACCTCGTGTTTCTCTGGACCGCCGCGCATCTGGATGGCCAGGTTGTACTGATCTCCGGGCAGCAGCTGTGACTTCTTATTGTCTTTATTGATCTATTGAATAATAAAAAATGATCAGCGCCAGAATAAAAATGGTTTCAAGCCAGACCAGGATTTAACATTTTCCTCTTTAACATTTATCCACAACTGACCGTTAGCCCAGTCAAATATCTGAACTTTGAGTCACAGAGGATGTGTGTGTGCTTGGATTGTATGGCTTGATCTGTGTGAAAGGATGCACACAGCTATGAATAACAGCATACAGAAACAATAAAGCTGGAAACGAGGGGGATTTGGAACAGGAAGCATTTAATTAAATATGGCATCTCCTATAGGATGCTCTGGTCTTTAACCTAGTTTTCAGTCCAGCAAAACAGGAGCCACACCTAAGATTCATTTAAGGCTGGGATGAATTGACTGTGGCTTCTGCTTGGATTGAAAAGTTCTTCAGACTGCTTCAACATTAAAAGTGGAAGAAGTGTTTGAAGGATTTTTGCATTAAACGATCATGCATTTGGTCTCAAGCATACCTTCCTCCAGGTGAGAAGAGGCGTCGGGTAGCCGATGGCCTCACAGCTGAGGTACACCTGGGAGCCGGTCACGTTCCACACCTCACCCGGAGCCGTAACGATCACAGGAGCTGACCAGGAGAGCAAAGATAATTTAAAGTTGGAGAAAGATGTTTGAAGACTGAGAGTTTACTGATGGTTATTTACTTATTGCCATTTTTGTTCACATTTTCACAGGGCAGAGGAATAAGCATGCCCTGGATGGGATGCCAGTCTACCACGGGGTTGGGTAGGGGTTGCTTTTGCAGTGCCGCTTGGTGTAGAAGGAGCTTTTGACTACTTAAGCCTCATCCACTAGTTTAGTCAAAAAAATCTTAACGCTCCTCCATTATTTAAGCGTCCAACTTCGCGGCGACATTTTGGGAAAGGTCCTTTATTGTTTCAAATTTCCAAAGTGAGGTCCATAAGGAACTGGCTTGACTGGCTTCCAAATTGAATCCCGTTCAGTGCGTTTGGGACAAATTGGAACTACAGTTCAATTGTACAACAATCAGTGGCTTACTAGATGAGAATCCTTGCAATCCTGTTCCAAAATCTAATCTAATAAGTCTATGAAGAATGGACAGTTACAGCACACAAGAAGGACTCTCATGTTCGCTGTCCACATATATTTGGCTTTATAGCATATCTTGACCAAAACCCAGGTTATGTTGACTGTTTTTAGACCAGCTGAGCTCAGCAGGTTTGAAATATCTACAGGACTTATTCAGTGTCATGAAGAGGACGGAGTGATGAAACCCTCTGCAGAGAGGAATGTCACACACACACACACCATTAATCCTGGCTTCTGTGAAGCTTTGCCCAGGCTTTGCATCCCCGGCAGAACTGTTTTCCTAAACGAGACAGCGCTACTCCATCAAATTCCATCTCTTATTCATGAATCAAAATCCCTCAGGCTGTAAATCAGACATGTCGGTTCTGGACTGGGTGCCACCCTGTGAAAAACACAACAGTCTGGAACTGTGCCTGCTTCACTCTCACGATAGGATGTTTTAGGGCAAAAGCAAGGAGGATGACTCCATTTAGACCTCATATACAGATATACAGTACTGTGCAAAAGTCTTAGTCCACCATTTAGATTTTAGCAACGGTATAATGATCATATATAATTATTTCTCAGTCTCTTTATTAGAACAAAACCCAGAAAATAACGAAAATTTGTATGCAGTTTTAAAAAAAATGAAAAACAATCAGGAAAAAACAGCTTCTGCAGGCTACAGTGGTAAGTATTTAGTGTGACTTGGGTCTGTGACTAGGAATGGACTTTTTGGAAGGGTAGCAGCCAAGAGATGACTTTTACAGAAGGGAAACGGGGTGAAAAGGCCAAGAAATGCTAAAGCTCACAAAGGTTGGAATGAAGATCAGTGGAAAAGAGGATTATGAAATGACGAATCCAAGGTTTTGAATCCAATCGTAGACAATATGTTATATATGATAATTTTACCATTGCTGAAACAACAAATCTGATGGTGGCCTAAGACTTTTCTGCATATATACTCAAAGAGAGAGAGAGAATACAGTCTCAGGCCCAAATCCTTCAGTGCACAGGCATGTGTAGCACCATTTTAGGAGTGCTTAAGCACCACTAAATTGTGTCGCAGTACCCCTAAAAATAGTAAAAAGTCATTTTTCAAGTTCAACACTGACATTTGTTTCTGATAAGCTTGAAAATGTTAAAGCCATAGACATATATCCTATTTAAACATAATAGTTTACCATCAGAAATACAGCAGACCCCATGCCTCGCAAATGGTTAGAAAGCAAATGATGGCTTTGTGGCTCAAATGGTTTTCTCAGATTTGTTGGTCTCTTTCGAGTCACATACCCAAAACGTCTGATGTTCTTCCTTCACAGTGTGGGAATGACAGTCCAAAATTATGTACAGTTTTCTGTTAAAAGAAAAACAGGTTGGTCTCACTGGGTGCTCAGCCCCCTAAAGCTCTGATCCTGGAATCGTCCCTGTTTCCATGTAAAACTTAAAATAGAATATTTGACAGCAGAATGAGAGCTTCTACTGGTTGCTCAATCACCACAAAGATGTGTAAAAACACAATGTGATGACATACTACCTACAGTTTACTTTTTGTAGGTTTGCTGGTGTTTGGAAAGTCTTGACAATGTTTTTCCACACCCTGACGGATAAATTGCTTCTGTTCCTCTGGTTTGCTCAGTATTGTTTTGAATGTCTCCATAAGCACTTCATAACATCCTGTTTCACAGCATCATTCACCACATTCAGTCCACCAACTCTCGATGTTGCTTCGAGGTTTGGATCAGTACTAGTGCCTACATACTAGGTTCTAGAAGTAGGAAGTCTTGGTTTATATTCTGAGTAACAAACTGTTTTATGTGTTTGTAGATATGAAGTGGTGCAGCTGCCTGTGTGTATGTTTTTCTTATTATTTTAACTGGCATATTCTGGTTCGGGATTGCAGGGGGATATCCGCAGCATATCCCAGAATTCAATGGTGCAGGGCAGGACAGGACAGGATGCCAGTCCATTACAGGATCTGGCAGGGATCACTGTTGCAGAGCCAGGGGATGATCTCCCTGTCCAACCTCACTATCTTGAATACCGAATGTCACCACTAGGACTCAAACTCAGGTCTCTGTAGTGTCTATATATAAATATTTATACTGCATATGAGCAACAAACGTCCTCAACATTAGATCTACAGGATCTCAACTTGACTCGGATGGCTGGGTTTCATTTTCCAGTTCCTCTCCCGCTCCAAAACACTTAGTTCAGTCCATTGCTTGGTCTGCTCACATTCCGGGAACTGCAGATTTAACACATGACTGAACGTTGTGTGATTAAGACTGAGTTTGTTCTGAAAACTTAAAGAATGATTTTTTCTTTTCGTTCCGGGGGTCAGAATGGCTCACTCAGCCAGGAGCTAAATGGCAGCACAGAGTGCAAGACAGGAACCAAGACACACACACACACACACACACACACACACACACACACACACACACACACACACACACACGGACCTTAGAGAGACCAACGAGGGCACGAGGAGAACATACAAACCCCACACACATGGAAAACAACTGGCTAATTTAATTTAATTTAATTCAATGATTAAATATTGCCATAAATATTTAACAAACTAAATTTTTGTAAGGTATTTTATTTAGTCATGAAATCTAGCTTACACTTTATTATTCAACCCTGATCCGGTTCAGCAATCAAAACGTGAAGCTAAGAGCTGTTTTTCAGTGTCCCTGTACATTTTTTTATTTTTTTTGTTTGTTTTAGTTCAGTTTTAGACCTTACCTTAACAATCTTGAATCCAGTTTGGTTTAACTTCATTTAAATAATAGTTCTATAATGGTTAATCCATATTTTATGTCTTTTACATTGGTACCAGTTTAGTACCCATTTTATATGAATTTACACACAAATGTTCATAGTGATATATGTATACATTTTAGTACAGGTCTGCCCTTAAATATGTGTGTTGCATTTTAAGGATCTAGGCGTTTGTTTAAAAGAATTCCTATGTACTTGTAGCACTACTCCTCCTCACCTCGTGCGCACTTGCCCTTGTTTTGCACTTTGATGGCCGGTTTCTGCGCGCGCTCTGCTTGGGCACTAGCGGATCTCAGCTCGCACACGCTCCCGTAATCCACCCCGTCCGTGCCGCACACCTCGTAGTTGCCGGTTTTGCACGCGCACACGCCGTGCTCGCCCTTCTTCTTCCCGGTCTTCTTGCCTTCCTGCGTTTTTACGCACTCCAGACCCGGAGCACACCGAGCAGCAGCCACTGCTTTTCCCCCGCACGGCTCTCCTGCTCTGGCGGCACACACCTGGCAGCAACCGCAGGCATCCAGCACCGTGAGCGCACAACCCTCTGGTGGGAGCGCGGGGCACGAGCTCGGCTCGCAGGTACCGCAGGAGCGCGGAACACGTGACACAGCACCGGCCAGAGCCGCGGTCAGAGAGAGAACCAGAACCCACAGCATGATGATCAGGCAGCAGTCCCGGTCTATGTGCTTCTGGCAGCAACGGATCCAAACCGGGATGGAGGTCCGAGCTCAGCTCCGCCCCGGATAAACTATCCATACACACACACACAGCTGTACACACCGGCTGTACACACTTAGGACCATCACTCTGGCACCAAACTGGACACGGTTTTGATAAAGCTACACTTAACTTAACCTTCTGTTCAGCCATAACTTTCATTCAGCCAGCCAAAAACTTCTATCAGTTATGTTATCACTTCTCAGCCATTCTCCAATCAATCCTCCCTCGCATGAATTTGTCACTGGGACAGTGATGTGTTTCATATTCAAATTGCCATAGCCATATTTATAATCACATGGTAAAATGGTGAGAGGGTACTGAGGTCCCCTCCTCTGGTTCAGGGATGGCCTCTTTGACTCCCCGTTCAAGCCATATATATGCTTGGAGAAGTTTCCAACTAGCTAATGAGTGACAAAATGTTTCTCCTACAAAAACCTTGTGTTTCTGAGATTTATTTACCTGGATTATCGAGCATGCATCAGGACACCTGTGCAGGAATCTCCTTAGTAATCACCTTATACTTTCGGTCACTACCCTAAGCTCATGACAATAGACTGATCAGTAAACAGAGAGGTTTTAAGTTCTTGCTTCTGCAGGACCAACTGGTACTGTTTATGCATCACTAGTGATAGATAATGAGGTAACACAAACACTTGCACTTTAGCTGTACACATTGTTTCGGTCCATGATTATGACTTGCATAAAATCCGACCCCATTTTGCGTAATTCATGCACAATTCCAGGTGATGACTAACTTCCTTTTATTGTCTCCATATCCATCTTTCTCAATCTAACCCATCGTCCGTCTATTCATAGAGGAAACTGAAAAATGTCAGGAAACGTTTACGAACTCAGCCAGACGTCTTAACTCCAAACGGCCAGCACCGAGACCAAACATTTCAAGTTTACTTTCATGCACAGTTTAACACTGTGGGTTTTTCTTTTCAAGAGCCCTTCATAAACACTTCCACCCTCCACAATAAAAGTGGACTTCAGTGGCGTTGTGTTTATGTTTCAGGCCGCAGTGACGTACACGAGCTCCGTCCAAGTTGTTGTGCCGATGTAAAGCAGATGCACAATAACAATGCCTTTAAACATAGATAAGTCTACATAGTCTTCTTCTGACGAACATATTTGGCCACGAGGCCGGCCGCGATGTCCTTGTAGGGGGTGTCTGAGTCGGAGCGCGTGGGCGGGATTCGGCAGAGAGCACGGAACCGTGGAGACCTCAGGAGGAGGTTGTGACCCAAACCCACGCAGCTGGAGCTCAGCCAATACAGAGCCATGGACTGCAAACAGAGAGACGGAGCGATTACACAAATCATCTGCGAAGAAACAGCACTGAGACTCGAGAGGGACTTTATTGTGCACTTTAGTAAAACCAAGGTTAATTAGTTTGTAGCTTTTGGAGAAGTTTGAATTTGAAGTTCCACCTCAAATTCATGATCATCTGTAAGCTACATTTTTTGTTACATAGAACAGCTTTGCACAATCTCTTGCACGAGACCGTTCGTAGATAAGACACCGGTGACGTCGCTCTGATGATGATCGATTGCAGCAGAGATAAAAAGCACGAGAGAGATAAGGGTTTGACACTGAGCTAGATGGCTCCAGAGCACCTGAGAGGATCTGATACAGACTAATCAGACTAAACTTCGACTAAAAACACTAACAAACCGACTAATCCTTGGACAATGCAATTAATAATCCGATCATAGCCAGATTTCGGTAGTTATTCTGATTATTCAAGGTGCCATGTGTACAGCATACTCCTATCTACAAATCAGATTAAGAAATCTGAAAGAGAGAGCTGGGTTTTACTCAGTAATCAGATTACTCGTAGCATGTATACCAGTTAAGCGATTATAATCTGTGTTTTCAGTTTCCATGGTTGCCAGGTCTGCATATTCTAAAGACGTGGCTTTATTTGGCCTCTTATTCCATTTTCCAGCTTTTTTTCGCCACTGGATCTGGCAAACCTGTAATTAAACGTGTCACGGAATTAAAGGCAGCGAAACGGCTATCGAACACTTTGTGCAGACTCTGAAACACAGCATATACTAATAATATATGATGGAATATTATGAAGAGTATCATAATATAAGAGCATATAAGAAAATAGTGTCACTAAGTAAAATACTGAATAAAACAACCTAAAAATATGCATTGCATTTATCAGAACAGCAGGATTCTTAGCTGTCTGTCAACCAAAGAAGGAAACTAACTCTTATGAGTTCCTTCAAGTTGCTTTAAAATCTTATTTTAATTCACATGCATTTATACTGATACATGCTGGTAAATAATCAGCCTAATTGATTTATTTGTTTCTTCATTTCACGCTCTATCCCCAAGTGCCGTTATTTTGTCCACCTAGTGTAAGTGGGTGCTGAGTTTGGACGGATTACTCACAGAAGGCACGGTGGCGGATAAAGGAATCATGAGCAGTGAGATTCCTCGGATGAAGTTGGTCACATACTTCTGGAACTTGGACATTTCAAGCCTCCTCAGAGCGAAGATCTGCCGAACCAGACATGCAACATAATATCTGGTTATATCAGCATAAAGCCTGTCCCGTTTCGACAAAAGAATGAAGCTCACCATCTACCAATGTACTACAATATGGACAGATATGAAGCGGGACAGTTATTGTCATCATTAGGGACACACACATTCAGATCATCCTCTGGCAACAGAGACTCTGGGGCCAAATGAAATAATTTACAAACCCTAACGTCTACTACCAACAGCACAACACCTATCCTGTTCTCTTTATCTATTATTTTCCTTTACATGCTTAACTTTCTGTATAATCTGTTTTATTGTCAATTTATGCTGTTATTCTTTAATTATCCATAAACAGAGACACATCCACCAGGTTCTACTCACTGCTATTGTGTTTCAGTTAAAAGCCGCCGAGTTATTCATGCTGTTTCTTCCTGTCCTGTCTAATAGGAAATATATGGCTGAATGGAGGGAGGATAAAAGCACTTTTTCACAGTGAAGGAAACCCCCTTAAAGGAACACAATGGCCAAAATGTGTCAGTCCAAAAACTTATGCGCTTCAAATAAAACGTTCATACAAAAATCCTGTATGTTTTCTACGGTTTATCACAAAGACCTGGTATTATCAGCCCGGGAAAAAGAACCAGGAACCGGATACATGAAACCGGCTTAAGAAAAAAAATCTTCTTAAATGTCTGTTTTTTCTTAACTTCATTCTAAAGCAAAAAGTGAGAGAAATTGATACACTTGGTTTGATGTTTTTCCGTATATATTTTCACAATATACAGCTTGAGAAGCATTTAAAATTTGTATTTACCTTTATTTCCATTATTTAGTTCAATCAGCAAAATACAGGAAAAACATCAAACCAAGCATTTTTAGCAAGAAATAGGAGGTCCTAGAAAACAGGACTAAAATCCTCCTTGGAAAATAATAATGGACTTATTATTAAATAATAACTAAACTGTTTAAACATTGGTGAATTTTGACACTCTTGCATCCTAAGACAAGTGTGAGGCTATGGTAAGGTTAAGAAAACAGCTAAGAACATAATGCTTCCAAGAATACCACTTGTTCTTAGAACTGTCCTTAGAAAAGACTTAAGAAAAAATGAGATCATTCCTAAGAAGTTATTTGAAGAATAACAATTTTTCACAACTTTTTTCTTAACAAGGAAGTAAGTCATAAACCTGCTGACTTTAAACTTAACTGCCCTGCTGTCCACGGCTATGAATTATCTTTTGCATTTTTAAATGATGATAAATGAATATTTACCAGTCCAGGCGCTGTTATTAGCTATACCGATAAAACAGATGCCCGTATCCAGACCGCCATCTCACCTCAGTGATGAGCAGGTTAACGAGGCCCAAACACACAGGAATGACCCAGGTGGAGTCTGGAAGGGTGAGGTCTGGAAACCAGAGAGCGCCCCCTGCTGCTAGCTCATCCGGCACCCCTGCAAACAAGGAGTAATCTAGATTTACATTTACATTTACAGCATTTAGCAGACACCCTTATCCAGAGCGACTTCCAATTGATACAGTCTTACAATCCAGGCAATTGTGGGTTAAGGGCCTTGCTCAAGGACCCAATAGTGGCAGCTTGGCACAGGTGGGATTTGAACCCTGGACCTTGTGGTCCATAGTCCAGTACCCTACCCACTAGGCTATCACAGTTCAGTGTTGTGAACGAACGATAAAAGAAGTCACCTTTACTTCTATAGGGCTTTTTACAATGGAGCATTGTCTCAAAGCAGCTTTAAATTTTAGATGATCTTCTAATATCTAAGGCCAATCCCAAACTGAGCAAGCCATGGGCGACAGCAGCAAGGAAAATCCCTAAACATAAGGAAGAAACCTGGAGAGGACCGAGACTCCAGGCTTAGAAGTCTTAACTCGTTGATGTTTAAAACCATCATTTTGGTCCTGGTTTAGATGTCCAAATATTAATTACACAAAAAATGCTAACAGATTTGATGTTAATAATAAGCAACAGACAATTTTAGACAGACACACACCTCAGAGAAGGATTGAGTGTGTGGACTGGCACCCTGTGCTGCCATGAATTAGTTTGAGCGGGTATTTAAAGATAAGATAATCCTTTATTAGTCCCACAATGGGGAATTTCACAAAAGTGAGTGGGTAAGTAATGATTACACAACGAACATGTTACACACAGGAACTGTAGTCCTCTAGTACTATAGTAATGTAAAAAACACAATCTAATTTAATAAAATCTATACTAAGCCTTCTAAAGTTGCAGCATAACATACAGAGAACTGACTCAGCTTTTATGGCAACAATGTTCATTTGATTTACTTTTATAAATCCTTTTTTTAAAACAAAGATTTTACTTTTAAAATAGTAGCTTTTATTGTCAACTGTGAAACCATATTTGCTTCTTACATATGTCCGAACTCGAGTTGATGACAAAAGATAGAAACATTTAACAGAATATTTAGGCTCAAGTACCGCAAGGGTCACGGCTAAATATTTAAAGTGCTCCAGACGGTCCCAGTCCCGGTCGGTTTCCAGGATGTTTTGTGAACAGAGCCACAGGAATGCAGGTCACTCCGGTGTGTGTAATGTTTAGCACATGTAAAGAATGCACAGAAAGATCGAAACAGGGGATTATCACCATGTTTTGTCCCACCCCTTCAAAAGCAGGGGCTGTCGTGTTTGTATATTTTCCTTGTAAATGTGCCATGAGTATTAATCTGAGATCCCAGTGGACAGGGACGTTTGAAATATGGGAAAACATAAAACATTTGGGCGCTTTTCCAAATCCGACTGTCTCTATGCGGCCTTAACTGACTGGTTGATGTTTATAAGCTGTAACATAAATGTTTACACAGGGTGTTTTTTCCCTGCAATAGTTGTGTAACTTCCACAAGTGCCTGTACTGAGCGTGATCTGGTTCGTGTGGGAATAGGAAGGTTACCAGGTGGAACGTGAGCTGCTCCCACGCTGAGGTTCCTCAGGGCGAGCGATAAGCACACCCACATGGGCAGCTGCACCCAGATCAGCAGACTGGCCTTAAAGGGGTGGCAGTTATCCCTAACGTAGAGCTCGGATACGATCCTTCGCAAATTCTTCTTAAAATGGTACCTGTGCCAAAAAAGCAGGGATGCAATGGAACCGGCATCCAGTACGAATTGGTATAGCTCACAGGAAAACAGGAAATTTAGAGCCAAAAACTGGTGTAGCATTGGCCCAAAACGCTATTATTAATATAACAATAATAAAACACAACCATGCTGATGTATAGGAGAACCTGTTCGTACCTGCACGTTTTGTCGGACCAGCCCTTCTGCTTGGCCGCGATGGAGATCTCGTAACGTAGGCGCATTGCTAACTCTGCTATCTCCTTCTGCAGGGCTTCAACCTGGCTGGGTGAAGGAACAACCTGCCCTTAATGATCAGCCCTTTCACTAAATACTAACTTTCATTCACAGAACAGCTCAAGATACCCATCATTATTCTTCCAATGTGCCCACTGCAGCCAAACTACCGCCTTACAGGAAACATCTGACCTCTGTCATTGGCAACAAACGTTATGTTACAAAGTACTGAGTTGAACTTTTCTTACTGACCAAATACTTATTTTCCAACATAATTTACAATTAAATTCTTTAAAAATCCTACATTGTGATTTCCTGGATTTTTTTTCTCATTTTGTCTCTCATAGTTGAAGTGTAGCTATGATGAAAATTACAGACCTCTCTCGTCAGTAGGAGAACTTGCACAATCACTGGCTGACTAAATACTTTTTTTGCCCCACTGTAAGTGTTAGTGCTGACTGCACTTTGTAGTTCTACAATTACAGACAGCTCTCGGGACTCGGCGTTCCTCAGGGTGGGGGTTGCGTTCCCTCCATATTACACCAACATGCAAAACTGACCCCAGATCAAGAACGATCACGATTGTTTTGAGAAATAAGCCTTGAGCTCTTTGCGAATGCAGTAGGAATGTATAAGGAGGAGCAAAACCAGTCCAGGCTCCTGGAAACAAAAACAAACTGATGCACTTTGAGAAACTAGGACAGAGGACGAGCCAAAATAATACATGAGCACTTCTTAAATATCTGTTTAGAACGTAAAAGAATGAACACAAAACATGCGATAAGATTTCAGAATGAAAAATGTGAGCTAAAGCGGATGGTGGCTTCGCTTTCTGTCACTGCAAAAGTCTTAGGCCACCGTTAGATTTTGCTGTTTTAGCAATGGTATAAATGACAATATATATAACATATTGTCGACTAGGACACAAAAAAGCATTAATTCTTTTCTTCATAATACTCTTCATAATTGAGCCTGTGTTTAGTACAAACATGGAGCTACAGGGAGTAAAGCGTCCCAAATCCCCCCCGCCTCGGTCCTGAGCTCTGGGCATAACAGAGCTGTAATAAGACTCAGGAATGCAGTGTTTGCTCAGAGATGATCTGCTGACCTCGGCAAAATGCTTCTATTATTTCTGCTTTTATATAAACAGCACGTTCACTTTGTGATTCTGTACTAAGTAACAGTGACTCGTTGCTTAAATCCATTAACAATGTGCACCTTAAGGACTGACCATGCAATTACATTTTTGAACACCAGAGGGCGCATTGTTATTTCATGCCTCCACAAACATTCAAAACTCCTTGTCATTTCTTCTAATTGCAGGGGTCTAAGGATAGTTTTTAAATTTGTTGTTTACACGTTTATACAAGCAAAGTACACAGTATTTGGAATTGCTATACTTCAGAAATAAAAAGGAATTTTTCATTTGTTATTTAAGATATGGTGAAGCTGCAATGGGATTTTTGGGTACAAATGAAAAAATCTGTCTCTAGTTTCGAGTCATTTCTTTTAATTGCAGTGAACTAAATATTTTTTACGTGTATAAAAAGATATTCGAGAAAACAGATAGGAACAAAAGGAACAAAGCGAATCATGAGCAGAGTGTATCATTACACTCCTTCAGGGCTGGGATGATCCCCTCTGTGAGCCCTCTCCCTCAGACACAAAATCCTACCTGAGTGACACCTGACCTGGCTGGTTGGCACTTGCAGGACTCGGACCCGGGTCCCACAGCGTTGGAGCGTAAAAATAATAATGCTATCTGATCATAGAATAATATTAATAACCCCTGTGTATAAGCCCTTCCACCTGCACTGTGCTAACTCATCATCATCTCAGCATTATGACTTATTATTTAGTTTTTATTATTTGGAAGCGAGACCTTGGCGATGATGACAGACTGGTAGACGGCGAGGGGCAGAGTGACGGCGGTGCGCAGTGCCAGCGTGGTGCAAACGATTCCGGCCCACCACGGAAGCCCCGTCGCCTGCTGGGTAGAGATCAGGAGCTGCTCAGCCAGGTGAACGGGGGTGGAGTCAGCCATGCTGTCGTACCACCCGGGTGCTCCTGAGCTCAGGGACCTGCATGGCTGAGAGTGTAACGATGGTCCTCCAGAGGGCACAAACAAGGACCTGAAAGGGTGAGGTCGAGGTCTGGAGTCACGGATCTGAGAGATGGATCTGACCACCACTGTAACCTGGGCGCCATGGTAACGGGAGCAGGGTGGCGATGAGATCATGGGGTGAGGCAGTCTGATGCAGCGCGTGCCCGAGAGCCTGAGGGAGAGAAGCGGAGAGACATAAAGCTTATGGCAACAAACTCTACTTATTTCACTTTTTCCAGTCCAGTGACTGGACAAATAATAGTGGGGGAGAACATGCAAATTCCATCCAGGCCGAGACTCAAACCCGTGTCTCTGGAGTCGTGAGGGAGCAGCTAAAATGACTAAAGCTAAAACGTATCTCTAAAAAGTAAAATCCAGAATCCAGGGGCTAATTTGGCTTTATTTTCTCACTCTACCTATTTACTTTGCACCTTTTTAATAGTCAATGTCAATTTCTATCTACAAATAAAAGTACTAAAGAAAAACATGTTCACTACGTTAAGCATGAATTTAAAAAAAAAGTAAAAACCAGAAGCTAAAAAACACACTTTATTCCAAATAAAAGCTGAACATTATACGGAATATTAACAATAAATCTGTAACTGTCCAATAGTACTGGTACATAAGTACTGGAAAAGTCTTCTGTCCTGATCAAACGTTAAAGAATGGCTGACTGAAATAAAGTCAATAAAATAAAAGTAAAATAAAACCATAAACACAGATACCTTATCTGAATGATACACAAAATGTTAACGAAATTTTCTCAAGCTCATTAGAATGAATTAGATTGGCTATTAAATGCTAAATGTGCTAAACAAAACTAAATACTCACCTGATCACGTTAGTCCACATCTTTATATTAAATAAAAATCATATTTGAAATTAACAAATATAATAAACTAGGCATTTCGGACCTTACTATCCGCCGTTAACTTACATTTACACCTAAAATGTCATATGAAACAGTGAAGAAGGGTCGCGTCCAAATTGCATACTACTTTACTATATAGCGTGTCTTCAGAGTAAAGCTATGTACGGTATATTGGCACACTTTTTAGTTCTTAATATACGATTTGGGACGCAACCTATAGTGCATGTTGGGTCGCACAAATATGACGCTAACGAATCTGCATCCGAAATGCACTCTACTCACTACTCCCTATTCCCTACTAAGTACACTATGAGTGCTCTGAATTGTAGTCGCATAATTAAACTTTAATTCACTACAACGCATAGTGGGATTCCAAGAGCAATAAAACGCGTAATTATTTTTTAAACGCTATATTAAAACATTTGTTATCAATGTTTACGAGCCGTTAAAGGATGTTATGACAGGAACTTAAATACTCCAATCAGGCTCCTGGATTTGAGGTATTGGCCAATCAGAGTGGAGGAGGCGGGAGTTCTGAGTAACGGTTGGGAAAAAAGAGTCACATTCTTTAAATACACCATGAATTAACAAATTAGTTAAATAAATATAAAATGAATTCATTTAATCATTGTAATTTCTACATTAAATCTATTCCATGGTCTGATCTTTTGTTACGTATAATAGAGCAGACTATGTTGTCGTTTGAATACGCTAACAGCACCACCTAGTGGATAAAAATAATTAACAGCCCCGCTATTAAAAATGAATACAAATTATTTTGGGGAAAAAACCCCGAAGTAATAGCTTATTTTAAATATAATATAAACCAATATAATAATACAATTATATATAAATATTTTAAACATTTATATTTCAACTAAACTAATTTCGTATAAATCGTTACCGCGTTCTATATAAATATAAAAGCAGACTATTTTTGTCGTTTATAGACGAAAACACATCGCCATCTAGTGGATCATAAATCATTAACAGCCATTCTATTAGAAATCTATTAGGTTGAGGAAAAAAAAACTTAAGTATAAAAACATGTTTGTATATATTTATAATTACACTTTAATCAATACGAATAGATGTTTGTAATATTTATAATTCATAAATGTATAAATATTTTTTCTTTATTCCAAATTTTAAAAATTATGTAGCTTTGGTTATCAAGTACTCTCATGTCTACAAAAATGTGCTCTGAAAAATAATGATAATAGTAATAAGTATTATTATTATAATGAATGTTTGCTTTTTACTTCTTCTTAAGAGATAAGTGTAAGCTTAAGCGTGTTATAAAGATGAATTACGTCTATTAGAACAATAGTTGTGTGAGTTGTAATATCGGACAGTGTCCACCAGGTGGCGAACAACGAACGTAGAAAATGTTATGTTTGTTGGTGTTTTCGTTGTTTTTCAAGTGTTTTAACCCCGTTTGTTGTGGTTAACATATTACGGGGCCTATACACCAGCATGCCCTGTGTCTGGAATCAGTACAGGAAGTTTCTCTACAGAGAAAAATCGTCCAGAGAGAATAACGTAATAACTGCATTTCTTATTTCACCTGGAAACATTTGGAAGAAGCACAAACTCAGAACTTCCAGAATCTGGAGATACGTCATCAGTAACTTTTATTTTTGTTTGCAAAACTATTAGTAACGTTTACTAGCCTACTAGCAACAGTACACTGATATTTATTCTCAGCTATTCTTATTCTGTAACATAACTCCAGTTAAATGTAAACGTTTCATGGTATTACAGTACATTCAGTCCTCCAATGGCCCCAAAAATCAGTTCAGAGCTCATAGCGGTTTCTTAGCCTCGTGTCTCTGTCCGCCGTTGGTTGCGTTCCTTGGCACTGATGCGTAGTTTGCGCAGGCGTAGCTGCAGCTCTTTGGGAATTTTACCCCCTTTGATGAGGGCGTCGCTCAGTCTCAGTTTGGGTTTTTTGGCTAAGCGGAAGTCGCAGATGGTGGGGAAATGCTCGTACTCCACCCTGCAGGAGTGCGTCACCGGCACGTAGCCATCCGCCGACACCGTCACCTCGTGGTCTCCAGGATTGAGCAGCCGCCAGTAATCTCCGTCAGACGCTGAGGAGGCAACACACAGCTTCATATATGTAACGCAGACAACCTGCGCTACGATATGTAAACGCTGTTCAGCTTTAAAACAAAAACTGTGTTTCAGTGGGTTAAATATTCCATATATGTCAGGATGGTGGGCACCAGGTAGCGACATCATCCTACACGGTTCCTTCTGACCCTTTTCTCTTCCCATAGCAGGCTGCTTAGTTACAGCCCCTGCATATTCCCTCCTGCCACTTCACTGTAGTAATACGTGGACTGTGTGTAAATCTAACACTGCAGGACCAGGGTCAGGACCTCTGCATGGCCTTCCTTCCAGCAGTGACCATAATTCATTATTACAAACTCTCGGTGAAACCGTACTCTGCGTTTCCTCTCACCGGATCTGATGTGATGGTCGATGTCGTCCACTTTAATAACAGCGTCGGCGATTCCGGCTTCTGTCTCTTTATCTCTTATGACCCCCTTAATGCCCCGGTGCACCTGTAACATCAACACAAATATCCTGCTCTAGTCAGGTGACCCATGTTTAAATACCCTAAATATCATCTATCATGATGCCCGGGTGGCTTTTTCCTGCAGGGTCAAGCCTATGCATGAAGAACGCAGGTTTAAGGTTTGGGTTAAAGTTAGGGTTTGGTTTAGGTTTAAGGTTAGGGTTGAAGTTAGGGTTATAATTTAGGTTTGGGCTAAAATTAGGTTTAAGGTTAGGGTTCGGCTTAAGGTCTGTAGTTCAGAATCAGAGCTCTCAGATAACGTACCTGCTCCATGTAGACGAGCAGAGACTCCTTGTTGTTCTCCCACTCGATGGGCAGCTCACTGGCATGAGGGAATTTATCACATGACAGCTCAACAGTCACCTCGAAACAGTTGGTGTGCAGGTAGCTAAAGTCATTCATGCCTGTAAACAGAATATATTAAATAAATCATTCATTCATCATTTTATTAAATCACATTTTCTCCTGGTTCGGTTTGGAAACTGCTAAAACGCTTGAAACATTTATCAAAACAGTTGAATTTATTGTTAGGTGGCATGATGGCACAGCGGGTCGCCCCATGCCTGAGTGGGTATCTCTGGATACTCCAGTTTGCTCCCACATTCCATTTGTGTCTCCAGTGTGTGCGCCCTGTGATAGATTGGCGTCATGTGTAGGGTTGATTCCCGCCTTGCTCCATGTGCTGCCAGTTGAGCCTGAACCTAAGGCAGCCCTGATTTGGATTAAGCAGGTATGAGAATGAATGAATAAATAAATGAATTAGTTTCTTGTTATTACTTCAGCAATATGGTAATTGGTAAATTGGCGGCCTCTCTGGTAGTTGTCGGCATTGCAGTCAGATTAAAAATGAATGGTTTAGTTTAATGGCTTGAATTAAGCTACTCACAGTAAATACTTGTTTTTTTAAACTTATAAGTGGGCAGTACATTACACAAACCTGCTGTCTATGTTCTTAGTTTGGTAGTACGATCTCAGCGAGTCTCAACTGAAGTCAAGCTAACTCTACACTGAATTCCATGTCATTTGGTATCCAGACTTGGTTCATTGGATTAAAATATATCACTGTTCCTTTTTAAGAGCATCATGGGTAATTTTTGGTTAAATAAAGGAAATCAGGTCACAACGTTTGGGAGACTGAAGCTTTCGATGGTACTGGTTTTGGTACCTACTGCCAGGCACTGTGTGCCAGCTGGCGCCGTTTACGATGTTGTTTTGGCGCGTGAAGTCTTTGTTGTGGCATGGGCGCCGGTCCAGGTTGGACATGGCATGGTTGGTGCTGGCATAGACGGTGGCGAGCCAGCGGAAGAAGCTGTCATCAGGGGTGGGGGTGTGTTCACGTGGGGCCCAGTCTCTTGCCATGTCGAACGGGTAAGTGACCACAAGCTCTCCGCCGTGCAGGTTGGCGCTGAGCACGAAGGGGATCGACTGCATCCAACGGATGACGGCTCGAGTCTCCGGTGCCACCTAGAGCCACCCATCAGTAAGGCATCGGTTCAGAGAGTTAAGACAAAGCATTGTTAAAATCAAAGTGACCGTTATCATGAAATGAACAAAATTGTTTTGGAAACAGCAAATTTTCTATTAAAAATAATGTGAACTGCATAAAATTCACTCTAGGAAGGAAACAGGGGTAAAACCTGTCTTAAGACATTTTATTTATGATTACAGTCCTTAAAGAAGCATTGCAGTTGATTTTTTGCTAATATTTCAGTTGTGACCCACCAGGGCCTCCTTGGACGTGTACTGTTTAGGAACAGGGATGTAATGGTTGATGAGCTTGGACTTGTCCGTCTCCAGCTCCATGGCATCCCACATGAGTGAGTTCAGATTGGCAAAGTTGTTGTTCATGTCCAGACCTTCGTAGCTGTAACGACCGAGCGCCCATCCACCCAGCTCGGATCCCTGAACAGGAGTCAACGCTTATTACCTAAAGAAAATCTACAGCATCACGTCTTGTCCCATTACACCATGAAAAGTTAAATAAATTCAAATCGAATGATCACAAATCAGCCTTCCTGATGTTGACTACAGTGGTTTTACCTTTGTTGAGGTTTAACCTATCAGGAGTGCATGTTAACACACAGGATGCACCCTGGTTATGAAGACCAACCAGCATTTTTGGACCATACTGTACCTTCTTGTAAGCCATCTCGTATCCGTCGGGGTTCATAGAGGGCAGCAGGTGGATGCGGGTCTCTTTAATCAGGTGAACTATACGCTGGTTCCCTCGTTTATATTCCTGGCAGATGTACTGCATCAGGTTGAGCAGCAGCTCTCGGCCCAGAGCTTCGTTCCCGTGCATCCCCGCCACGTAACGGAACTCCGGCTCACCTGCAGCACAGTTGTTTGGACTGAACAGTTAGAAAATTCTTAAAGCACTGACCCTCAAACAGCTGCTGCCAGGATAATCAAATCATTTTTCAAAATCAAACAAATACAGATAAGCGCCGTTTGATGTCCTTCCAGTCAAATCTTAATATATTCTTATGTTATTCATGTCTGGATGACAGAAAACTAGTACAGATAGACCCTGTGTTATGATGGTTTGACTTTCCGATGGGAATCTTTCAATACACAAAAATTTACATTCAGCAGAAAATAAATCCTGAATTTTGATTTTCACTTTTTACACGGATAATATGCAGTACGATATTCTCCCGCACTCTCCTGCGCTAAATGAGGAACTCAGCAGTGCATGACGTGCAGGAGTGTCACGAAATGACGTAGGGAGTGATGAAATGTAGTGAGGAAAAGCCATGACTGTGTTGTACAGTGCAGTACTGTACTCAAGCTTTTTATATTGTGTTGTAATTCATATTTTGAAATCAAACATTATGTGGAAGGTATCTAAACTATTATGTGACTATGGTAATGTCCGAGTCAGTCAGCGACCGGTTTGACAGAATGTAAAAAGAAAACCTGTACAACGAGAGAGTATGTGAATGTAAGGTACATGCCACCTGCCTGCTATGCAGGAACCTGATGTACACTAACAGAGCATGAACTGTAATGTTCCTGCACAGAGTCTGTCCATTCAGACTGCATTCGAACCAGAAGTGCCTAGTTCGTAAACTCAGTTTGTGCCTCCTCCGAACCTGAGCTCGCAGACGAGCAGCTACCTGAGGTAATAAACTACAGAACAGATGTGAGACTGTAATGAAACCTGAGTCCCAAAGAATCTCTCTCAGACATCTTCCTCTCTGCTTGTCTTTTAGCTCCGCTTTAATGGAGAGTCTGAAACCTGGCAACTTTCATGACACTTTGCATGTGGCTTAAAAAGGTTTATTCTCGTGTTTTAATTGACCAGAGCCTTTCCAGACGGCCGCGCTCTGCAGTTTAACTCAGCAGGGAACTGATGTGTTTTTCCTCTAGGTGCATCTACACGTGTCTGAACATACCTGGCTGAGTTATGCAAATATACATTGGGCTTGGACTCTGTTAGCTGCACAACAAGTCCAGTCTGTGTGATCCTGAAAAGGCCTCTCTGGAGGTGTTTTTTGCAGTTTTGGAGAACAGATGAGCCTTTCAGGTTGTAGGTTCTCCACCAGCGCTTTAATACGAGACCAGCATGCCTGATTTAAACCATTTAGACATCAGGCTAACTGGCAACATGGATACACCGGGTGAATTTAAAGTAAGACAAGCAAACAAGCAAGCAGGTGGTGGTATTCAGTGCGTGCTAACCCTACACAGCATACCACCTATAGTACACCTGTAATAACAACCAAGGCAAAGATCCATAATGTTAATTATTCCTCTCAGAGCACTACAGTAATGTTTGTCAGACAACCTCCTTAGCTTCTTATATCGTTCAGGTCTCTCTCTTACCCAGCTCGTGTTTGCCTGGGTTGTCAGAGATCTCCATCACGTACAGCTTTAGACCCATGTAGCTCTTCCTTCCCGATGCTGTAGATGATTGCCGTGTGATGTTCGCGGACAGGCCTCGTTGTACAGAGTGCATGAGCTAGAGAAGAGAGAGCAAAGAAAAGTCTAGGGTGGGTATGGTATAAACAGTATAATCTTTTTTTTCAATTCACTAACTATTAATTCCTCATCTGTGAGGTGATTGGTGGGAATTTCTATTACTCAAAATTGAACCTCGGTGTACACATTTTGTTTGGGATGTTTAGTCATAAAGCCTGCACAAACAAATAGCTTTTTCCTTTTGGACATATGATAACATTCTACAAACAATGAGATTGAACCTGGCGCTAGTTTATTGTGTGGTGAAAATGAATGTGAATTCTGTCTGAATGAAAAACCGACCAAGTCCGGCCGTCTGCCTTGTGGTTGTGTTTCAGAGGACGACATGAGAATTAGCAAGTGTCCAAATTCATTTTGTTTTTGACAAGAGTGGCAAAAACCTCAGTCCACAACACCCGACTCAGAGCTCACAACGTACCGTCCATTCCCACAGAGGTGTTTAACAAATGGTTTGTCTTCGAATTACACTTCAGTGTGTTTAATATTATAACAAACCTAAACAAGCAGAAACACCAAGATTTAAGCAGAACCCTTTTAATATTGGATGATTTATTAGTTAATTATGACTTTGCTTGAGCCCTGTCACACAACGGCCAGTCACAGGCGTGTTTTAAAAGCAAAACGACGTTTAAAAATGAATCACACAAGAGTTTGATTCACTTGGATATGTATCTGTTGGAAACACTGTACCTTCCTCATCTCCTTGTAGTTGTGATGTCTGAAGTCCAGTTTGTCTCGGGTTCCCTCCTCTACCTGCCACGGGTAAATGTTTGGGTCTAAACGAAGAATATAACCAGCATTACATGTTAACTGACATAAAACTCTTAGGGCGTGTAATGCGGCAGCTCAGTTTTGTTTGATTCTGTTGATCTGATGTAGAATGTGTGTAGGCTCATGGATTGTATGACATTTATTTTGCGATCGCACTGATGTGGTACAGTAATATAAAATAAAACAATTGTTGAAACTGTACTTAGTAGGTAGTACTCAGCAGGGTTCGAGCCCTGATGGGGACAGAGATACAGATGGCCGGATAGCAGTACCAGCTGTAGTTGTGCATGTGCCAGGGTTGTGGTTGGGTTTCCCAATTTTATTTCGTACACAAAGTCATGACCTGCTATGAGCACTGTGTTTATTATTCTGTAATACTGTACACTACATGATGCACTGTAGTGGGAGAAATATGCAAATCCCTTCCCATCGTTCTTTGAGGAACGCTGTTTTTAAACGTTTCTCACACATTTGTTGACAAACTGGAGAAGACTCAAAGACTCTCGCTTTACTAATTTGAACTTGTTACAACTTTTTTTGGAACATGTTGCAGGCCTGAAATGCAGGACTGGATGAAATGAAGTAAAATGATTTTATTTGCATACAAAGAAAGTCCACCCAACCCTCAGATCTGTTCACATATATTAGGTAAACTTTTAGAAACAGGCTTGTGTGTGATACAGTGACAGCTTTTGGAACTGTAATGGTTGTATCTCACCTGGCAGTGCACATTGTAGTCCTGGCCCTCTACTCTTTTCCCTGTACTGCGCCCGGCCCCTCTTCTTCCGTTCGTCGTCGTTTCTTGCCGGCCTTGTGTCCCACTTGTCGCGACCCTGCTTGTACTTCTCTGACACCTCGTTTCTGCCGTGTGTTCTCGTCATTTTCCGCTCTTCTTCTGCCTCTTTTTAGTCCCTTCCTCTCCGCTGATTCGCTCGGGCGGGTGGCTGTACGCTCCGTCATCTCTAGTGGAAGGAGGTTGCGTTTCTCACAGTAACTCACTCCTACTCACTAGTCCTCCTTACCCCCCTGCTTTAAAGGTTCAGTGTGTGATACAGTGACAGCTTTTGGAACTGTAATGGTTGTATCTCACCTGGCAGTGCACAGCCCAACACCTCCGCTCTCAGGCAGATGGTCCCGTTTCTGAACCACGTTTGAGGGTTGATCCGAATATATCTCGCCACCACAGACTCGGGGAAGACGGCCAGAACCGGAGTGTCAGTGTCCCGACTTCCCTCAAAGACCTGATACAGAAGATCATCACATTCAGTACAGATTTATAGTCACACAGAACCAAAATATTACGTAGCTAAGCAGCTGATGCCATGGCCCTGTGTGGCACTGTGTTTGATTGTGTGATTGTCTGTATTAATCAACCAAAAGATCAGTGAAAGTATAAATAAGGTGTATGGATTACTATTAAGACTACTTAAGACTCTTATATGATTTCTAATTTGCAGGTCATTCTGAACAAGAGTGTCTGCTAGATACTGAAAACGTAAATGTACTTGCTGCTCAGGGCTAAACACAACTGGGATATGAATTAGGCCGCTGTGCCACCGAGTGCCCAGAAGCTGTGTTGTTAGGGGTGTTAAAACAGACTCTATGCGAATACCTTTCAGTTTTTATAAGGTTTTAGTTCATACACAGTGTGTTTTGATTGTGCCCTTAAGCAGATTCTTACCAAACGAAAGGTTTTGGATCGAGACACCTGCTGTATTTATTCGGCCTGCATCACAGCAGTAGCACGAGTTCATGCTCAGACATTTGGCAGTTGCGCTGATCTTCACAGAGAGCGTTTGCCCACCAGAAGCTGGCGTACAGTGAGCAACAGCAGGCAGGCTGTTCCATTCAAAAGAGCCAATTAACTACGCCAACTGCTGCCAACAGCTGTCTCCGAATCTGTATCCGCGCCACAAGCGAGCTGGCGGGTGAATAGTGACCGCTAAATGATGATGACACAGAGCCACGCGAATGCCAGGGTGAATATTTAATATCAGCGGCTTCTACTGAAACCTAATGGCATCTAAAACTTTTTTGCTTTGGTCAGGAAATGGATCTGCACCACATTTAGGTCAGAGTTTGGATTAATACAGCAAACGCTGAACTTTCCTGCAGTTTCATACTGGATCAGAAATTTCCATCCATCCATATTACAAGTTCCTAAATCATATGTTCATCCATTCATCTAAATACTTCCACGCAAATGATCCATCCACCCACATAAACACTTCTGCTAAACACCTATCTAGATTACTTACTAAATCATTTATAAAGCCATCCACTAATATAGGGCACTTCTTAAATGGGACCAACCCAAAATCCACCCAAATAAGCCATACGTGCATTCAGTTATCTAAAACACTTGTTCTATTCATCCAGCTTTGTAAACACTCCACCCATGCAACTAGTGCTTTCTATAACACAATGCTCCATCCATCGTTCCATCCAACAGCTTCATCCATGTAGCGGCAGTGCTTCCTAAACGCACAATTCAGGATTTACTAAATGCTCCATCGACTCATTGCCTGTATCACCTTCTAAATCATCCACCCATGTGTGCTCCATCCATTCATCCACCTAGAACACAAAGACTTGCCTAAATTATTATTCATTCACCTGTGCAACTAAAGACCTACACAAAATGCTCAGTCCGCCTATAATACTTCCTAAATCATCCATCCATCTATCCATCCTCTTCTTCATTTGAAACCCTATCATCCAAACTTTAATCCACCCATGAAGCTAAAGTCTTTCCTAACTGCTCCATCCACATATTGTATAACACAATCCAAATAATCCACCCAACCACTAAACAAGAAAACTTTTTAAATCATCAATCCATCCACCTAACAATGGCAATTCCATTTACACATTCAGTGCTTTCTAATGCTCCATCCATCCAGCTTTCCATTTCTAAGACTAACTACTAACTACGAGCGCTCATTAATGCATTAGAGCTTTCTAAATGCTTCATCCATCCATCTATACAACCATTTACATTGCTGAGGGTTTGATCTGTCTATATGGCAAAAGTCTGTCTATAAAGACATCACTCACCCATCCATACATCCATATGTGCTCCATCCATTGCTAGCAATTTCATTATATCTTTGAAACGTTTCATTCTTCATCTACAACTTCTTTTAAAATCATGCATTCCTCCATCCACTCAACTTAATTCGGACTCTACTTCAGGCTAAATGTTCTGGATGGTAAAACTCCACTCTTGAGCTATTTCATGCTTGTTTATGATGACAGTTAAATGTCAGGAATCAGTAGGCATTAAACTCACCACCTCTTCTGTCCTGTTCAGGCAGGGTTTCCAGCTTGCAGTGTCGTTACTGAACTGCACCTTGAAGCTTGTAACCCAGTGCCAGCTGTAGGAGAAACAGTTCTACTGCTGAATGGCACGTGAGGGTATTTTAAGGGTTATATGTTTGACTATATATACACAGTACTAATGGATGGCTGCGGGTTTAAAGACCTCCAGATGGAATTGCGCCCCTGTAGGATGACTCCTGTGAAGCGGGTGGCTCTCAAGGCATCTACCTGAAGCCACTGGTTCTTATCTTTGTATTGAGAACACCAAGCTCCATCATAGATGTCTCCATCCTCGATACCAGACTAAATAAACCCATGAACAGTAGTTTGTTAACTGAAACGAATGGGATGCTTCCAGGAAATGTGAAAGCACACAGAAATAGACGATTCATTATCAAATAAGAAAATATATAGTGAATATTTGAGGTTAAACAAGTTTCATCTGGATTTAAAAGACCTTACAGTAAGGAGCTTGTGTTGTTAAAAACTATGGTTAAGAAACATTTTCCCAGCTCAGTCGAGACTGTTCCTGAATTTACTGAGACCTCAGTTAAGTTGAAGTTAAATTAAAGGTAGAAAGATTTAAAAAATCTATCCTTGTGTCAAAGTCCATACAGTTGCAGAGTTTGTCTTGCCTGTATGTTGAGACGGCCCCGGTGGGGTCCAAGGCCCCGGCGTTTGTACGAAGAGGCCTGCAGCTGGACATCTTTAACCCGCAGGCTTTCCAAACCAAGTGGAGGACATTCTGACACACACATAAATTCACAGGTTAGACAAAGGTCTTATAAAATAAGATAATAAGATCCAGGACCTGCTGGACGGATTCAATCTCACAATAGACTTGGGAACTTCTGGAGATCTGTGGCTAGGGATAGAACAGTCTGGTCTGACCTCCTCAGCCTGATGCCACCATGACTGTCACCAGGAAAAGTGGATGGAAACTGGGGCTGAGACCAAAAAGTGTAATTTGTTGGGAGGAGCTCAAAGATTTGTGTAAGAAATTGAGAAGATTAGAGGTGGAATGGTGTAGAAGGAGGCCCCTATAAATGGTTTTTTAAAGTTGTTATATAAAATGGCGTATATATAGAGAAATATTCCAACAGTCAAGACCAAGTGCAGATCAAACCAGGGTCCCCGGGGCTGTGCTACACTATTTTTGTAAATATAATGCAGCTCCCTGTGGCAGGACGGACGCAGGCTGTAATCTGAAGCATAAAGACGACCGACTCAGCAGGTTTGGAAAGAAGAAAAACTATGAGTGTGTGAAGTCCCTGGGTCTCCTCACTAAATAAACTTCCTTCCTTCTTGCTCAGGTTTCACACACAGACGGAGAAGCTTTTCTTCTTTCACCTACTTTAGCTGGGAAACCACACACACACACACACACACACACACACACACACAAAGACAATCCAAACATGAGAATGTGGTCCCATCACCCTTCAGAGGAGGAGTATTAAAAACTACTTAATATGTGTAGTGTGCTGAGAGAAGAGAGAAAATAGAGGTACATCTACAGGAGGAAGAAAGAGTGAGGAAGGGAACGCTTACAGGGATTAAGAGGAAACTTGGTTTGGTTGCTGAAATTAAGAAAGAGTTAGAACATGTGGAGAGTGGTAGTGGACAAAGCTCACTACATAATGGAGGTGACTATTAGTTAAGGATCTGAGTTTTAATCCCATCTCTGCCACTGTTGGACTTCAGAGCAAGATCCTGCATCCTAAAAAAGTCACTTGGATAAAAGCATCCTCTGAGAAGAAGCCAAAATCAGACCTGAATATTAATAAAATAAAATCTGATTACATATGGTACAACAGAGAATCCCAACCTGTGAGAAGCAGAAGGTTGGGCTCCCATATGGAAATTACATTTTGCTGAAATTAGGAAGTCACTCTTCTACTCTAAAAACATTCGTTCCTTATTATCTGTACTTATTTTCCATACGTTTCTTTACTTTTTGCACAAGTGAGAGTTAAGACATGCAAATTGATTTTGCTTATGAGTCACTTTGTATAAACATCTTTCTGAAAACTGAATGAACTTGAACAGGAATTAAACTAAACACCTGAGCTGCATGTTCTCCATGTTGGTGTGCATTTCCTCCTTGTACGTCAGTTTCCTTCCACATTCCAAGACGCCTTAGGTCAGCTGGAGACTCTAAAGAGTCAAACTGTGAGGCATTGTGTGTGTATGCATGCACACTGAAGGACTGGTACACTCTTTAGAGTTGGTTCCTGCCCGTACCTTGTCCCGAGGACCCAGAATTGGACCAGGTGGATATGAAAATGGATTTGATTGATACTGCATGCTCAGGATAAATACTAACTCTTGATGTAACCTTTACAGAGATGCTTTAGTGCTTTGTCAGCAGTTTGTGTGTTGTGCTGTGTTGTGTAATTGTTGTCTAGACATATCTACAGCTGTAACAAATTTAGATCCAGAAACATGGATCAGAAAATCCATGACTCACTCAGAATGAATCGACTCAGAGTCAGTTCGAATGAAGTAATGATGTGTGTAGGGTTAAACGCAGATGTTTGGATACAAACGCATGCTGTGTTGGTCATGAACATGAAATTCCGTTATTATCTTTGCAGGAAATAAACAATTTTAACCCAAGACAGTTCAGTTCTGAAACCAAGCAGCAACTAACTATCTGAAGGAGCTTAAACTTTTCACATAGCACCTTTTACGTGTCATGCTCGCGCAAGTGTTTTGGGGGGGATGATTACTTTTTACTTTAGGAAATGAATAACACACACCATTTGACCAGTGATGCATACATTCTGAGCCAGATCTTTGCTTTAACGTTAAGTGCTTGCGATGATCTGTCAGACCCCTCTGATATGATCCACACCCAGCTTACTGAAAACGAAACAAAACAAAACAAAAAACTGTATCTTTACCTAATTTGGGCGGCTCATCCTCCTCTCCCTTCCCCCAAATCCGTCTGTGCAGATTCGGTTCGATCTTCTCGTTCAGATCTTCAGTGCTGAATCCAACTCCAGGTTTGAGGTTGGCTCTGGATTTGGCACTTTTTGCAGGATCCGCTTTTCTCTTTTCGTTGCCGTTGATCCTGGTAACTGAGGTTTGATTGGATGCTAAGACCATTTTGGCTGCAGAAAGAAAAGCTGCAGAGTACAAAAGCAGCTGGAGTGTGAGGTGTGATACCATGTCTGCTCAGCTCGGCTCACAGAGTCACTGCGTGTGCACAGACCGGGGAACCCTGCAGAACGGATGGCACGGGGGAAAATGTGTGTCTCAGCAGAGGCAGTGTCTTAAAACATTAAATCCATACACAAACACAGCAAACTGCACAGATGCAGAAAATTCACAAGCAGCACAATTAAAAGGCATAAAACTATTGTTTGGTTTGTTTACTAAACTTATGCTGTATATTTAAACAAAAACAGTTAATGATATTACAAAATAATATGAAATATAGAATAAAATCCATAAATGAAAAACCTATAAAAACTGATAAAGCAATATTTTGTGCTTTACTAACATTGTATTTACATATAATGCATATCTTATAAAGGAATTAAAACCATAGCTAAATAATATCTTATATAAATTCTATTTCTAACAAATTTGAAAATACGACCATTCAGTTTGAAATGAATAATAACAAATAATCAAAATTATGTTAATAATGATCTACTCTCATTTATTTAGGTAGAATGATATATCTTAGAAACTACAGTTTAAATTATGGATATATGACAAATTATATTTTATTAGTATAATCGAAAACCCAATCAAAATATCTTATTGATACAAAATAAGAAAATTCCTCACAAATTTTAGATGAAAACTATAAATGCTATATTATACAACATCATATTAAATAAGTACAAGTTCTTATTTATATACAACAAATTATCTTATTAACTAAAATATTTTTAGATGAAATACTATATTGCATTCGTAAAATTCAAATTTTATTAGTGTAATTCGTTTTAATTTTTAAATAATAATATTGGTAATATTTTATAATAATACGTTCTCGATTTATTGATAACTGATAAATATACATAGAGACATTATTATTAGCCTACATTAAACATAACATTTTATTATAATATTAATAATAATAATAATAATATTAATAATAATAATAATAAGGTTTATGTTGCTATGATCTTATTACTTTGAGCGCCATCTACAGGCAAGGACAGAACACTGCACAGTTTCAACTCGATTGTTTTGTTAGTCTAGCACATTTTAGTGTTAATCCATCTTCTGCCACGCGTTCAACCAGAGTCTTAACGTAAGGACATATTAAAACGAACAGGTTCACTGATCGACTTGTATAAATATCCCAGATACAAATGTGTAATTCATAAAAGGTGCGTTAAAGGATTGGTTCGGTACATCAGTTGCCTCGTCCTGGACTTTAACCCGATATGAACACAATTACACATAAAATGAGACACTTAATGAAACCTTACATCTCGGTCACAGTTTATATTAGTTCATATGCAATTTTACAAATAATCCACTAGATGGCGCCAAATGACTAATGTAATTTGTAACTGGCGTTATTGGTAAATGATTGTGCTCAGTGTATAGAGTATCAGCTAACAAATTAAGAAAATGTTAAATGTGTTTCATTTCATTAAGTATTCTAAAAATGCCAATTTTTTATTCTTACCGTAAATTGCAATTTAGTCATGCTGTGGCCTCACCAAAGCCAAATCATTCCTGTGTGACACTCCTGAAGCTGGATCCCCATGGTTGGGGGGTGGGTAGTATTTAACATGCTGCACCACCAGAGCATAATAATAATAAACTTTATTATGTATTCTCTTATTTTAAGACCAATATCTCAATAGTTTTAGGAGTTACATAAGTTTAGAAAAAAGCACAATCCACAGTAAATAAGGAAATGACCATCGGATTTATCCAGATGACTCAAATTAACCATGATGTGCTTAATAAGTACCTGAAAGCTGCGAGTACTCCAGGATAAACAAGATGATTTTTAAGCTGGATTGAAAAAAACCTAGAGCTCGAGTTGCAGGAACATTATTATTATTATTATTATTATTATTATTATTATTATTATTATTATTAACAAATCCTAAGGAACTGAGATTGACCTGAAAGAGCAGTAGGCTAAATTTATTAAATTATTGATACAGTACAGATTCATTTAACCTGACACTTAAACTTTTTAGTTAAACTCATTCCTGCTTAACCTTTGGCTTTTAGATCACATTTTCCAGCCACTCAGTGGTTACAGTTAAGGCCACATCGTGACGTTTAAGGACTTTTTCTTCTCCACTGTCACTTTGGGTTTGATTATTAGGAGTTTTCTGGAGCTGCTTTGAGACAAAGTTCTAATATAAAAAATTAAGTGATATAAATAAACTGAACCTTCCTGCTGGGTGTGAATCAGAGCTCTGCTGCTGGTGTGTACAGTCAAATCTCTAACTGTAATACAAGTATTTGAATTGTTTTATTCCCAGATGTTGTAATGCAGCTTTCCAGAGGTTTTAAGCAAACACATTCCTACTAGATTATATCTCTAAGTCTTTGGAAGTGAGAGGTAACTGGGGTGTAATATGGTATTTATTATTAATAGAAGCATTCCATTATATTTATATATAGTCTATCTCTCAATATGATGTTTTAATAAATAATATATTATGTATTATTTTTTCCTGTCTTGTATGATTGGATATTTGGGATTTATTTATTTATTTACTTATTTATTGGCATGTCGGATATTTTTGGATTGTTTTTTATTACTTTCATTATATTTACTTCTTTCAACAGATCCATGTACTCTATGCAGATGACGAATTAAAGAGTTTGATCTGCAGGCCATATCACATCATCTCAGCTCAGCGTCTTTATTCTGACTGTATTCCACAACATATTTGCTTTTTCTTTATTTCTTTATTTATTTGTGTGTTTTGACTTGTTGTCTTCTTGCATCATCCACTGAGCTTCAGGTAACAGAGCTCTCCCCCGATATTCTCCTTAAAGTCATACAGACTGGAACTTTAATGTAAAATTATTTTTTTATTATTATTTAAGGTGCATCTGGTGACACTCCAGAGTCTCTCTGCTTCTCCCTGTCCTCTCCTCGGAAGCTAAACACCCGTATCTCTGTGGGTCAGTGTGTGTGTGTGTGTGTGTGTGTGTGTGTGTGTGTGTGTGTGTTGGAATGAGTGCTAGCTGCATGTGGTTTTTTCCTTTAATGAGCTCAGAGTGCTGAGGGCTCACACACACACACGGCCGACCTGCAGTCCTGCTGAGCAACTTCTGTTCATTTGAGCCACACTCAGGCCTGCTGCAGTGTGTGTGTGCGTGTGTGTGTGTGTGTGTGTGTGTGTGTGTGTGTGTGTGTGTGTGTGGCAGTGAAACACAGAAATAACAGCATAGCTAGAAAAATAGTGGACACAAAAATGTTTTAGAAGAATTTTTTCCACTTTCCAAAGTACGAAAACTTTCGTTCCCAGGAGCCGGCACCCATCAACCACTAATCCAAATCCACTAGAACAAGTATAAATGTTTCACCATTTTGAGTACCAGTAACAAAATGGTACCAGTGCCAGTACCAGTACCAAAGGGACAAATTCCTGCAGGTTTTAGTTCTCTAGTACCGGTACTAGCACCTAAAAGTTTTTGATTCCAGTAAGAAAGGTTCACAACCAAAGCTGTACCATACAGATACAGAAAGTTTAACCTCGCTTGAAAACTTCACCTAACTTCCACAGAGACGTTTGCCAACACACACACACACACACACACACACACACACACACACAGCACCTCAGTAATATTGATGCGCTCAGATCTCTCCTGATGCCCTCCGTTTGGTCTCTCTCATGTTCCATAAACTATTCATGATCCTCGTCCCTTCTCTTCCCTCGCTCCCCATAATGCATGCTTAATGTTCTGCGGGGCCTCCACACACACACACACACACACACACACACACACACACACACACACACACACACCTGTCTGTGGCGTCAGCGCATAACTGGAGGATGATCTCCCACACTCAGTTGCAGAAGGAAATATACCCAATAAATACACTGATCAGCCAGAACACTAAATCTGGTCCATGATGATGCTTAGATCGGTGTCACATGTCTTCTTCCCATACTGCAACCTGGTGCCATTACGTTTTCAGGAAACCATATATATGCGCCCAAATGAAAAGAAAATGGGACCCATTGCTCCAAGGTCCAGTTCTGAGACCACCCAACACCCTTATCGGTTGGTGGTTTGTCCCTCCTCGGAGCACCGTCGTTAGGCCGCCACCCCACAAGCCTTGTTCTTTAGGAAAAGCTCAGACCCAGCTGTCTTGCCATAATGATTTGTGCCTCATTAAAGAGGTTCAGGTCTTTACTCCTGAACATCTAACCCATCGACTACAAGAACAGACTGTTCTCTTTTCGTCTGATCCATCTCAGAACTTCACAAGTGCCGCTGTAACAGGATAATCAAAGTCATTTGTTATTCAATGTGTGCATGGTTTTAATATTTTGGCTGGTTGGTGTAACTTATGTTTTGAGTTTTAAACAGTTTTAAACATCAACTTTTCATGTACAGTTAGTGTTCATTGATGCGTTCTCCGAACTGTCACGTATAGAGCTTTAAAGCACGTACACTTTTACTAGATGACCCATTTGTGTAAGGTCTCAAAACTTCAAATTGAAATTGCACAGGTTATGTAACTCCATCAGGAAACATCATTAGACAGTGGGGTTAATATAATAGCCCATAAAATAACAAAAGAATATAATCATATACCCCACAAAATTACACAATATGAAGCAATCAAGACACCTGAAACAAACCGCAACATATTAATAGAGAATTTAAAAAAGCTTGATGCCTTTTTCGGCAGAAGCATTTTCGCCCCTCAAGACATACCTTGAATCCCATTTCCCATAATCATTGCTCTGTAGCCGTCTCTCTCTCGACTGGATTGTTACTGTGTTCATAATATCTCTGCTCTGCTTGCTTTTCCTGTCATATGCAGGGCCTGGAGAAAACGTCTCTTCAAGTGAGGTGAGCCTTTGGCTTCACCGTTTCACTGGCGCTACTGGTAAGCGGTGTTGAATCCGATGATCGTGATCCCATACACTCTATGTATTCCAACACGTTTTCTCCTGAGGCGATGGACCAAGTTGCTGTGTTACCAATAAGATTAACAACAACACCAACAGCGACTCGACAAACTTTGCAAAAACCAAGCGCAAGTTCTTCTTTTGCATCTCCAGTCTCACTTTCTTTATCCTCCATCTCTGTTTTCTCTTCTCTAATGTGATGGAGCCTGTTCCAGCTGCTATATGAAAAATACATACCATACAGGAGATTAAACTGGCATACCTGTTCACGCCCAGCATTAGCCTGGCAGCCAAGAGTAGGACCAAGCTACCCAAGACACTGTATACTCATCTCCAACACACACTAAACCACCCCTGATTTTATCATATTGGCACAAACCAAAAGTTTTAACAACCTCACACACTGTGCGCAGCACACTCCATTACTGTCCCGTAGCTGCGCGTTCGCTTCTTCCGTTTGGGAATTGTAATGGCGCGGCATTTCAATCAGCGTTAATGCATTCGGTGCATTTCAACTCCTGGACCAAGTAAACTTCACACAGCAGCGATAAATATCAACACGACAGCCAGGAACGCATTTCCAGACACGGTGCTGTGTTGTAATACGAGAATATGTGCTTTCTGTGATGAATTGTCAAAAAAAAAAAAAAAAAAAAAAGAGAGCGTGCCCGCTTGGCACGCAAAACACAATTAACACGAGCGTGTTTGTGCCAAGCAGGAGCTGCGGTACAGTGTTTACCTGAACCACTATCAGAGTGTGCAAAACAAATATTACAAGTGGATGCCGGAGGCCCCGGGGGACAGGCAGGATCAGTGTGTGTGTCTTTGTATGTATTGTGTGTGTGTGTGTGTGTGTGTGTGTGTGTGTGCTTAGCATGATTCAAATGTGTTGGCAAGTCGAGGCGCTCAGGAAGATTGCAGCAGTTTGTAGTGTGGACAAGAGAAGTGTGTGTAGCTGCCAATGAGACACAGACAGCCAAGAACAGAAAACAGTGGGGAGTTGAGAGCGCAAAGACACACACACACACACACACACACACACACACACACACACACACACACACACAGCTGTAATATAGAGGGCACGGACATAATGCACTGAATGGACTGTACTATTTTTGAGTTTATGAATCCTTGAACAAAGCAGGACTGAATTTCACCACCACTTTGAATGTCATCTAATGCAGTTGCATATTCTGAACACTAGAGGGTGCAGTCATACATCACCACAGACGCACATCCCGTTCTCAGTGATACTCCTTATACTAAGATTACTTTGAATTGTTACTCAGTTGTAAAAGGAATGCTTTCGCTCAGTAACCATTTGTGGGACTGTGGTAGCCTAGTGGGTAAGGTACTGGACTCTGGACCAGAAGGTCCAGGGTTCAAATCCCACCTCTGCCAAGCTGCCACTGTTGGGTCCTTGAGCAAGACCCTTAACCCACAATTGCTTGGATTGTAAGATTGTACCAATTGTTAGTCGCTCTGGATAAGGGCGTCTGCTAAATGCTGTAAATGTAAATTTCTTTTAATTGCAGGAGACTAAGGGTTTTTCATTTAAAAGCTTAACACTTGATTAAACTTCAGCCATGAAAAGGGAACATCTCTTATAGGTCCTAAAATCGATAACTGTGAAAAAATTGAATTGTAAACTCCATATCATGAATCGTATCGAATCGTGAGCAGAGCGTATCGTTACATCCCTAGTCACAACAATTGCACGAGTCCATGCCATAAGTTTTTATGTCCATGTTTTGAGTTTTCTAAATGAAACTGCTTTTTAAAATTCAGGTAGTCCCAGATTTATGATGGGGACACGTTCCAACAAATCCATTGTGAATTGAATTTATCAAGGAGATTAATATATACTGTACGTATTTACATTCTAACCTCATCTCGCCAAACTCATCTCTGGCCTCCTGTGATGGCAGGACAGATTTCCCTCCATGCCCCTTTCCTCGAAAGCCCGCCATCACTGGCTCTTGCCCTCGCCATTCCTGAAATGGGACAAATGTCTTGCCAGCACTGAAATTCTACCCCCTTAAGCAGCCATGTTTTCAGACCGGTCCACAGGTTACTTTAATCCTACAACCCACTGGGCTCAAACCTGGGTCTAAACGGAGCTGGGCTACAATAATAACAATTGTTATTATATAATAACGTTTATTATGATGTCAATAATTAATAATTGTTCACTGGAAAAAATGATGGTAGAACGGCAGCTCTAGGTCATTTAATGGTACCCCTGGGTTCTTTCATCACCACTGCAACTTGTGCTCTTGGTGCGATCTTTGCACGACACCCACTGGAAGCTGCACTTGTGCACATACACAAATTAAATCAACTTGCACGCACAAATACACGGTGTAAGTATGCAACACGCGCACACACAGACACAAAGCGCACACTCGCTGTGTTATTTATTGGGTGGGCAGTGAAAGGCAGCCTGCTTATTTACACCAGATTGCTTCTCCAGATGTTTTTTTGGGGAAGAAACCCTCCACCCCTCCATTCCACTTTTGTCCAGATGGAGATTGTTTTTTACAGGCGTGTGTGTAATCCTTCTTTTTCCCGGGCCCGTTTCCACCGCTCGCTCTGATAGGAAACTTATGATGAGGATCGAGGTTTGAGGTGCGGGCTGAAAGCAAAGTGCCTCGCCAATGGGAAACAATCCTTTCGGTGACCTGCAAGTAAAACCCTCGTACACCTCGTTTCCATGAGGAGGCTGCACGTGTGCGAGAGCTTTTCCAGCAGCACGGATGGTTTCTGTGCTCAACAATAGTTCACTCACTGTCTGTCTCACTTACGCACACACTCGCGGCTTAGCGCTGAAGCTAGCCGACTGTGAGAACGCTAACCAGATGGCTCAGATACTTAAGCCACCAGGGACGACACGCGCTTCCGCTCTGTGCTAATTTAGCATACCTGGGTTAAGACCATAGCGATCCATGATACGGAAAATACGATAGTTTAACATGGAACAGAACAGGCCTCGAAGTTAGGTTAGGTAGGTTAGGTAAAACGCTAAAACCGAAATGCATCTATGCAATTTGAATACGGTTGATATAATTTGGGGTAACATTTTATGTCTCAGTTTAAGGCAGTGGTTCTTAAACATTTTCTGCACTATATCCTTGAGCTCCCTCACTCCGACACACGTATACGTCATTTCGCCAAGTGACCCAGGTTTGGGTCCTGGCAGTGCCATCAATACAAGCCCTGTGAGTTTGGGGATAGATTCCAGAACCCCAATCTGGCAACCCTGACCGGGATAAGCAGGGCTAATACATAGGGAAAAAAGAGAATCTAGTCAAATGTATTTTAAAGAAACTGAATTACATTCCAGCTGCACACATTTCTATATTCTTCACTTATTTCTTCCTCACCATGTATTAGTTGTGATTTCTAAACTCTTAGGCGTCAGTCACTTTCCATACATTTCTACCAGTAAATGTATTAACTATGCATACAGGTTGTTATTTCCTGATTTTGTGGAGGGACATCAGTCCATCGCAGGGCTCTTTTTATCACCACTGTTCTTCTGCGAGTGAACTGAACCTGGAACTGACTTCATCGTTGTAAATTAGGAGAAAAGAAGATCCCATGCATGATGAAAGATTCAGACACATCGTCTGCTTTTGTTTTTGTGAAACTTTAAGCGAAGGAGACGGCAGAAGATCATTCCTGTGATCTTTGTACTGAAACAAAGGGGGGGGAGGACATTGTTTTGGAAGGTCTGTTTCCTGTATTTATCTGCACTGTAGCCCATAGGGGAGTGTGTGAGTGTGTAACAGATTGATGAGTAGCTGAAGTGGGTCCCAGGGTGCCCCCTGCGCTCTCCACGCCGCAGTATTAAAAACTCCCACGCCTCTTTTGGGGAAGACCAAATTGCCCTTGCTGGAGCGGCGGTGTGTTTCTGCAGTAATGAGCTGCATTCGCTTTTATTGTGATAGATGGTGGTGAGGGAAAAATTCATATCATCTCACAACTTGTACCATGGTGGGACGGTCTCAGCTCTTCCCTCTGATTGTTAATGAAGGATTATGGACAATTTCTAGGCTTGACAGTGAGAAGACTCAACCGGAACCGACACGTCAGAACCCACTGTAAGAGTAATTGGGCTCATGACGTCTTAAATTGTAGGTTACATTTATTACATTTAAAACATGTAAAAGGTATTTTAAAAGCAGTAAGGGTTAGGTACCCTGCAGTGGCTGCTTAGTAGTCCTGCGACCCTCAAACTTCTGGGGCCAAAATAAAGTTCAGAAGAATGTCTGTAAGATTTTCACAAGAAGGATCTTTTTGTTTTCTTTGCAGCTCATTAGTTAAAATGTCTACTAGGTATATTGAATTCCTTGAATTGTTGCAGAAGTATATGATCAGGAAGCGTGAGGGGATCTGCCCTGTCTTTGAGAGGCCTTTGTGGATTTACCTCTCTCTCCAAAACCCACAAAACTTCCATCTAAAACACAGATTAAAGTAACAGCTTTGCCCTATATTTATACTTATACCTCATTTTATTAGTACCGGTACTTTAAGAATGACCATGTTTTAAGTCAGAGCTTTATTTCTGTCAGTTGCATTGATGTGCCACAGGGGGCAGTATGTGCATGCAGCGCTCTGCTTCCTCTCCCTACAGGTAAACACGATGAATCCGAAGACAAAACGGAGAGTTCATGGCTGCTGTTTCCAGTGCTTGTCCACGGCTGGTAGAGAAAGCATACGCAAGAAGTGAAGTATTGAATTATTTTAAGCCCATGACACAAAATCAGCCTGCGAAAAAAAGTTTTAAACCTATGCAGACCAAGGGAGGCGACACTTCCACTACTTTTACTAGAGCTCCATGGTCCATGTTCTGTCATCTATTATTCCATTACGTTTTCTGATGTTTTAGGTTTTTGCTGTGGTATCATTTCAATATCGGTATCGAGATACTTTAGGCAGGTATCATATCAGAGTCATAATTTTGGTATCGTGACAACACTATTACCAAAACTAAGACAAGTGTGAGGATATCATAAGGTTAAGAAAACATTTAAGAGCATTAGGTTTTCAAGACTACCACTTGTTCTTAGAGCTGTGCCTAAGAAGAGTTAATAAAACATAATAATTCTTAAGAAGTTAAGAATTTGAAGAATAACTTCTCATTCTTAAAAATGAAGTAAGAAACACACCTTTAAGAAGATTTTCTTTCTTAGGACACTTTGGTTGATTCCGGTCCCTGCCAATGGTTTTTTGTTAAACCATTGTTTTCTGTTTTGTCGAGTGACTCTGCCATCCTTCGCACTTCTTATTTCCTCTGCGGTTGCAATCACGAAGCTCTTCAAGCAGGAGAATGGACTTTGGTGCTCCATTTCAATCACTAGTCTTTATTCTGATCACTGAATTACAGACAATATATAGGATGTATAAAATGAAACAGCTGTATTGCTTTAAACAGTCTGAACGGAGGGGTCCATAAGGTTTTCATCGAGGGCTTTAATACTTCCATGTGTCCACTTTAGCCAAGAACCGCAGTCACTGAAATTTACACGTTTGATGAACCTAGATCCTCCTGAAAACAGATCTCAGAACATCCCGAGACGTGGTTTACGGGTGCTCGGTAAGAGCGTCCCGATCCTGTCTGATTAGAAGTGACGGTTTTATAGGGTGCATGACAATACACGGATTTAAACACACACACATTCAGACATGTGGCAAACATCAGGGCCGGGGCCATCACTGGAAACAGAGGCAGCGTGTATAAAAGCTGTGTGGTGACCAGATGAGGGCCGTTACATGGATGAGTTGGTGTGACCCTTTACTGGCGTGTTTTACACTCTCTCCTCGCATTACACCTGTTAAAAGGTTAATGAGGAAAATGTCCACTTGAGCCTCAAAGTCTAAATGTGACACCAAGATGTAAAGCTTATCTCAGGAAGCGTACTTTACGTTTGGTCCCCTACTGGAAGAAGCTGCTTCATAACTTTGAAAGAACCCATCAAAATTCCAACAAACAAGATCCTTGACATCTTTCATGTTTGAGAATCGTTAGTGTCGTAACGTTTAGCAGGGGCATTTCTGGACTACTCATGGTACCGGGGCACAGCTGTACTGCTTTGCTTGCCAATCACTCATAGGGGCACCACTTTGCATAAAAATAACTGTTAAACACTAAATAGAGGAAGTGATTTAACACTAGAGTGGGCATTATTCTGTCATGGATGAGAAATGAAGAACAAATTAACACCGAAGGCACTAAAGACACTTTTTTAATTAATTGTATTAGTTTTGTTTATGCCATCGTAACTGATACCTTTGCTAGTTTAATGAATGTTTTTGCTTAATTGGTCTAATCTGTACTTTTGGTAGGTTAAACAGTTATAAGTGGCCAAAACATGTGCGCTACCTTTCTCGTAAATATTTCTATCTTTTAAACCTTTCTTTTAAATATTTGTGGATGTCCATCACTTTTGCAAGGATGCTGGGGCATAAGAAATGTAGTGCCTGTATTGAATGTGCATGCTGTGTCCTGTATATCTGCTCAACTATCCAAAATTGGATAAAATTGGTTTTACTGGGGCACTTACATTTACTGCATTAGGAAGATGATCTTACACAGAGCGACTTACAACTTATACAATCCAAGCAGTTTTTTGGTTAAGGGTCTTGCTCAAGGAGCCAGCAGTGGCAACTTGGCAGAGGTTGGATTTGAACCCTGGACCTAGACCGCTAGACTACCACAGCTGCCCAGTAATGTGGGTCTGTTTGATGCCCCAACATTCAGGCTATGTTTAGTCAGGCTACTTAAATACGATTAGATCTTGTATTTGATTTGAGCTTGTGCAGGTGACTTCAGATTCAAGCCCCATTTGAAAAGAGTCTCAAACGTCATCAGAATCAGATTTGGAGATTCGGAGTGACTTGGAGTGAAATGGAGTCTGTGTGACGGGTCAGATTGTACCTCTTGTGCCTTTTAAGTCCATTATATCATGAAGCCATGCTATGTCAACTGTCTTGGTGGGGAGAGGTGTCCAATCAGTTGAAATTAATGATAGAGAGAGCATCTAAATACTTTGTACAAAAACAGTCCACATTATTGAACCCAGTCAAGGATCACTTAGTGTTTCCTAACTTGTACTTCCACAGATAATACTGATAACATCAACAATATTTTTTGGCTTGACCCACAATTACTTGGATTGTTAGACTCTGCCAGACGCAAGTCATCTGGATGAGGGCGTCTGCTAAACGACTTAATGTAAATATAAGCATGAATGCATGATTGAAATTAGGTTTAATTCAAGTTGCTGAAACAACCTGACAAAGACACATTGGGACTGTGGGAGCCTAGCAATTAAGGTACCGGTCTATGTACCCGAAAGTCTAGGGTTCAAACCCCACCTCTGCCAAAAAAGCTGCCACTGTTGGATCCTTGAGCAAGGCCCTTAACCCACAAGTGCTTGGACTGTGCCAGTTCTGAGTCGCTCTGGATAAGAGCATCTGTTGAATGCCTTCATGTAAAAATGTCTCTAGTTCCCATGTTCAAATGTACATGAATTCCTGGTGACCCCAAATACTACCGATCAGCTTTGAGAAATCTGCAGTGCACCGACAGCATTTGCTGGTGGTTCTTCTTATCGATGTAAGTCTATGTCGCCATCTTGCAACAATTTCAAATAAAAATCCATTTACTGAGCACAAAACAGCGTTTGGCATACACCCAAGATCTGACTGCTTCTCCCAGGATTCAGTGCTGCTATTCGTCCAGGTCTGCCGATCCTCTGTAATCGGATCCACTATCCAGCTGCAGCTTCTTAGCATGAGCTCATATCTGCATCACTAGAGTTTCCCTAACAAGCCCTGCAGTTTGGCTCGACGCGTACAAATGGTGCTGGAACGTCTGGAGGTGATCTCAGCTTAACCATTAGGCCAGGAGCACCTGGGATTGAATTGGTCATGGATACAAAACATCAGGTTTATTTAGGGCCGATACAAACGTCTGGGTTGGTTCAGGGTCAGAGCGGGCGGGTTCAGAGCACTGAATATACGATCAGCGCTGGAGGACAATCGGGGTTATTTATGCTCGGCTAATGGCAGTCAATCATGTACGGATGCCAAACTCCGTTTCAAGAGGATTCCTTACAAAAAATGAGCAATAAATAAAATGCATTTACAGTCACATAATGCTGTTATTATATCTGCCTTGTCCATCAGTGTAAGAGAAACAGTCGGCAACAAGGTCACGCGGCCGCCAACGCAAACATGATTGATCATTTTTGTTTCTTTATGTTTTCTGTATTGTTTCTCAGTTCATTCAGTTTTATAGCCTCTATATGAACCGTGGCACAGCAGGCAGTGTGTTTTAGCTGCCCCTTAGTGCCAGTGCTGCACTTTGGCAAACTGATGTTTAAAAGTTCAGGCTCCAGGTTTACCATGACCCTCACCAAAATGATCATGGTTGAATGAAGATGAATCAAGATGAATGAAGCAGCCAGCCTTTCATTTTATCTTCTATCACTCAAGTCTAGTGAACCTACAGCTCTGGAAAAACAATAGAGACCACTACAAAATGATCCTTCTCTGGTTTTACTATTTGTAGGTTCTGTATGTGCTCAAGTTAAATTAAACATGTGTTTTATTCCATGTATTCCAGGCAAATACCAAACAAAAGACAACTGGTCAAAATCTACTATAACAATACTAATGTTTTAACTTAGGAAAGTCCAGAAATTGAGATTTCACTCAGTTTTCATGTGTCTGGTACTTTTCTTCTATAAATAAGATTGGGTTCAGGTCATCACCCAAGTAGTAGCTCATTAAGTAGAATGAGGTGTCACTGTTGGAATTAATCAGGAAATAGTTATCAGATTTTAAGAAAAACTGGAGTGGTCTTTCATTTACTGTCTTTATGTTTAATATTTCATGACCTGTGAAAACCCGTCAGTCTCTTGATGTGCCATTTCAGTCGTGTAGTGGTCAGTTTGAGGGACTATTATCTCTCAGAATTGTATTTGAAATCATAAACCCAAAGCACAACGGTTAGAAATTCTTTCTCTAGTGAAATGATACAAGACTGGAGCATCTAGCAAACATTATACATGCACCAATTCACATGGACTAACCAACTGAAAAGACCAGCTGTGCCACCACAAACTGGCCACGAAACATCCCTTATGTTGCTCAGGCTTAGAAAAGGATATTAAACATAAATGCACAGACTATTTTTAAGCCTTCTTTTAAGCTTTCTCAGTATCTGGAGTAAAACCAAACAAATCCTAACAAATAAAAATCCTTATTATTTCAGGTCTCAGATACCCACTTTAAAATATTTCCTCTAATCTGCTTTTCTTGCAAGTCTTTCTTTCTCTTTAGTTTTCTTTTCTGAGGCTTTTGTTTTCCCTCTAGCACCAAATGGACTTGTTGGTACAGAGACCTGGAGCTTAACCCTGCTCACATCGGTCTCTGACCAACCAGACTCTTCTGCTGGCTTCCACTTTATGCTCTCTCATTAATGATCTACAGGTGAGGGTCGTAACACTTAACGAGCAGACTGCTGCACTAACCACACCTCGGTCTGATCACACCACCCACAGGATCGATCAGAGCCAAAACACCGCGTTAGTTCATTTAGGGACGCTGCGAAAAATCCTGCTTATTACATAAAGTTTGTGCAACGTTTAGCACTTTGTGTTTATTTAAAAAAATATTGTCCTGTAACAAAAATCAGGTATAATCTTACATTTGTTATTGCTGAAAACTGACGAAATGAACACACACACACACACACACACACACACACACACACACACACACTTTTCTTTCTGCTGCTTGTTTTGGTCTTTTTTGCACGTCTTTCTGTTTCTCATTTAATTTTTTGTCTTGTTCCTTTACCTATTCCTTTGTGTTTTTTACTTTGTGTATACCATTCTTTTTCTTGCAGCATTTTTGCTTCTTTCTTGAACTTCTTAATTCTTGTTTCTTTCAAATACATCCTTTTTTTGTTTCCTTGTTACGTCTTTTGTGTTCTTGTTCTTTCCTGTGCTTTTGCAGTTGTTTCAGACAAAAAAAAAAACAACATACGAGTAAAGAAGGATTTTCTCTCTCTCTCTCTCTTGCAGCATTCTTGTTTCTTTCTTGTATGTCTTGTTACTTTCGATACATCTATTTTCTTTGTTGTGTCTTTTGTTTTCTTGTTCATTCCTGCGCATTTGCAGTTGTTTCAGACAAAAGCATAAGATTAAAGAAGCATTTTTTCTCTCTCTCATACTTCTTTTATCTTTATTGTCTTCTTTTTTGTCATCAATTTTTGTGTCTTATGTTTTATCTGTTCCTTTGTGTTTTTTGTTTTTTTCAGTGTTGTTGTTTCTTTTTTGTATGTCCTTATTGTATGTCCTTCCTTGTTGTTTCTTTCTCATACATCTTTTTGTTTCTTTGTTATACATCTTTGGTTTTCTTGTTCTTACCTGTGCTTTTGCAGTTGTTTCAGACAAATACATGAGATTAAAGAAAGTTTTATCTCTCATACTTCTTTCATTCTTTTTTCTTTATTATCTTCTTTTTTCTCATTGATTTTTGTATTTTTGTATACCTTTCTTTTTTTGTTTTGTTCTTTCTTGTTAGTTTTCATGCATCCTTTTTTCTTTGTCATATGTCTTTTGTTTTCTTGCAGTTGTTTCAGACGAAACAACATAATATTAAAGAAGCATTCTCTCTCTCTCTCTCTCTCTCTCTCTCTCTCTCTCTCTCTGTTTATTTGTTTGTTTCTTGCCTCTCCTCTTTATTTCTCTCCTGGCTTACAGTGAAGACGTTTTACAGCAGCAGAGATGGTGATGCACACTGACAGTCGCTGCTAATTGGAGTAAATTAATTTACCTCAGGCGGCGTGTTCGCACAAAATGGTGCTCACGGTGTGAATAAGTGATGATCGGCAGGACCGGGTAAACCCCAACTTTTTAAATCATTTAACAGAGCGAGCCACTAATTGGCCCTGAGAAAAGTTGAGGCTTTCCGGCTCGATTGAGATGAGATCCTGTCAGAGCGAGTTTGCTTTATTCATCCCCGATCCCAGAAGTGAAGGAACGTCCATCAGCGTGTGAGATCAGAGCGTGAGGGTGAACGTGAGGTTGGACTGGGAGGGTGCATGGCACGTCGTGGGTCCGTTCTTATCCCACTTCCTTATTTTAGTCTTATTTTATGTGTCGAGTAGCTCATATATCCGGTTACACTCCATCCAAACTGCTCTCGCTTAACATAATTACACCTGCATAATCAAGTGAAGTCCTGGCCTCATTAAAATCCCCTCACTGCCACTCCTTCCCTGTCTGTAATTCGGTTGGACGTGGCTGAAGGAGATATTTTTAGAGACCCTTTCCACATACTTTTGACAAACTTTCTGGCAGAGATCTGCCGTCTGTAGCTTTTATAGCCAAATGTGTCTTCTGTAAATTAATGATATCCGAGTGGAGGAGGATGTTGGGTCACAATCAGAGGTAACTTTGGCCCAGAAAAAAACAACCTGACCCAGTAAAGAGGCTTCTGAAATCCTGAAACCACTGCTGGTCATTTGAAAAATGGGGATGAAGCCCTTGAGCAAATGAAGGACACTCTGGACGCTTGTCAGGGCAAGAGATTATAGAGACAGCTCTCGCCATGGGACGGGTCTCGTATGAAAATACGTCCAGAAATGTCCATGCCAAAAATTTCATCCTGTGAAATTTCCCCCCCATCCACGCTGGAAATCCAGACTGCAGGGAAATTAACACTGTCTCTGGTGGGAAGGAGGGCAAAGCAAACCCGTGCCAACTCATCCGAGAGCTTCCTTTTTTTACACCCTTATTTTGTTTCGCGCCGTCCGTGAAACGCAGCCGATTCCCTGCTCTGAGTTTTTCCGGCTGGCGCTTGAATCCCAGCAGTGTTTATGGATTCTCCAGATCTCATTACAGTCAATGAGCCTGCAAAGACTCCCAGATCAAAGCAAAAAGACTTTCGAGTGAGAAAGAGAGCGCGAGCCAAGTCGAGCAATTATAGCCAAGCAAGCTCATATCAAGAAGGAGGTGTCCAAAAGTGCAAAGTAAATAAAAAGAAAAGAATGAAAATCAGCAGCATCGAGCTACCGGTCAGAATTTATCCAGTGTTCATAATGATTCATAACAAGTGATGCTGGATCCCATATGAACTCTAATAAGCAAGAAAAGCAAAGCCTGATGTTTTAGCCCAGCTTATCCGCCTGTTTATCAGAAGCCTAACTGTAATGCACTGGACATACCCCCTGAACAGAGTGCCAGTCCTCCAAAGTCTTGCGTAGACATACTGCCCAACCTTCACGAAGCAAGCCGCATCCGGGATTTGACTCCAGGCCCTCAGGAACTCCTGCTTCCAGCAGCTGGCTCTTTGCAGCACGTCTCCAGAGCTGCATTGCAGTAACAGATCGTTCTAATTATAAGAAGATTCCTTTATCATTTTCAATAAACACATTATCCTGGTCAAGATCTGAATATGTTATCACACTAACAAACCAAATGACATGTTTTGTAGGTTAAATGAAAAGAAGAACCTCTGCAAAGAACAAACTGAAACAAACCATCAACAAGCCAATTATGTATAAACACTAAGGGATCATCTTGAAAGGTGCCCAGACTTTTGCACATGCCATATTTTATGTATATTTTTTTGCAATAGATGTGGGGCATTAACATTCTGGGAATGGCACCAGGAAAGATGGTACTACTGGGTGTAACTGCTTCACTTAGTGCTGCAGTACTCGAATCTGATCCGAGGTCTCGCTCTCGTCTCGGTCTCAACCTCATTTGGACTTGATTTTGTCTCGGTCTCAGATCTTATTTTTGGGGGGTATCTGTGTCAGAGAGTTCCATTTGTCCCCGGTTCCTCATTCATAATAAGTTTTGTCCACGTTTGACATGCTACCAAGTGTTCTGAGACAGGTTCCCTGAAAAAAAAGCTTTTAAGACTGATTCTGTTATGGTTCATTCATCCATATGACTTTTTATAACTCTGTTAGTTGCATCATGTTGTTTTAAACGTCCTCATATCATATATAAGCTCAGCTGATCGGATGCTATTCATTGGTATCGACCTAACAGGTTCTGATTTCTGTGTAGTCACGTCAAGGTCACTTTAATGTTTCTGTTATTTTGTCCAGCTCTGGCTAGACGTGCTCTCTGCAGGCCTGGATTACATGCTGCTCTATCCCATTTCTTATTAATGAGCATGTAAATAAGCTCAGGTCCTCTGCTTTGTTTCTCTGAATGGGATTTTGCCGACGATAGATGGTTCGTCCAGGGTCCAGTCCTGTGAGCCTGCGTTCGAATTTTATGCCGTTTTAACCTGCTTTAGTTCTTCGACCTTGAAACTTGGAGTCTTCATCGACCTCGGACTTTTCTCTCTGATCCGCTTGCTCTCTCACATCCCTGCTATAGCTTATGGCTGGCACGTTGCTCTGATGCCCGGCATTAAACGACATCATCCACCAGCTGGGAGTGTGAACCCCACACACACACACACACACACACACACACACACACAGCCCTCCACAACTATTAAAGGGGCCCCTTTAATTAAAGTAGGCATGTAAAGGTCGTTAAAGGCGAACAGATGGGTCCTTGGTTTACTCATCATCAAGCTTGGGCTCTTTTGTCCTCCTGTAAATATCTGTTCAAATGTTTGAGACGCAGCTCAGTCCACACACACACACACACACACACACACAGAGACACACACACACACACACACCATAGCTCTGTACACCTGCACACACACTCCTCCTGATTACAGTTCAATTTCATATCACATCCTAAATCTGACTCGTGGCTCACAGTTAACGTGCACAAAGAAGTTTGTGAAACTAGATATAAACACACATAGATATCCCATTATTTACTCACACCCTGGGCAGTTTTTAATTTATCTTGGTAAATGTAGTGGTAGGTCATGAGAAGATCCCATAAACACTAAAAGCCAGGCAGAGGTACACTGGAAGGTCCATCACACAACCACTTACTCACACTCGCTCTACAGCATCTAATGAGGGATCCAGACTAATCAAAAAGTAAACCTACAGTGTTCAAAAGTCTTAGGCCACCATTAGATCAAATATACCATTGTTTTAGTAATGCTATAATGACCATATATAATTATTTACGTCTCTTTAATAGAATACTATCAAAAAATACTGGACATTTTCATGCAGGATTAAAAAATGGAATAATCTGAAAGAAAAAAAAGGATTCCTTTTGTTGACCTTTGGCATTTTTGGAAGGGTAGCAGCCAAGAAACCACTTTTTCAAAAGATATGCTAAAACTCACAAAGATTGGAATGAAGATCTTCGAAAAAGAGGATTATGGAGTGACGCCATTCTAGGATTTCTAAAACAACTAATGTAATGGTGGCTTAAGACTTTAGCACAATATTTTATCTAAATGTGGGGAGAACATACTAAACTCCACATTGACCAACGTTATCAGTGGTGAGGATCAAACCTTTAATGTTTTTTGATAGAACTTGAATGACACCGTCTTATTATTTAGGATTTTATTATTTGTGTAGTTTCAGGACCAAGTGTGTGTGTGTGTGTGTGTGTGTGTGTGTGTGTGTGTGTGTGTGTGAGATGGAGAGGCTCTAATAAAGAGCAGCTTATTAAAAAATCAAGATGGTGAAACAAAAGCTGACCAAATACTTTTGTCTCTCTCCGAGAAAACAAACACACAGAACGAATCACAGGCGAGTCCCGGCGGCTCCTGAAACCACAAACACTCTGCACACACTCCACTTCCTGCCGCTGCCATTATTAATGACAAGTCGTGTTATGTCGTCCTGATGCTGATCCACTAATGCAGACGCAAAACAAATTAGAGCCGAGCCGCTATTAGCGCAGCGCTCCCCGGAGGAGACGGAGATGATATTACACTCATCCTCCCACTGCTCCAAACGCACCCTGATGGACAGGTAAATTAGCACAGCTCCTCACCGTCTACAACCGAGAGACACACTGAGACACAAACGCCGTCACAGGCAAACCGGAAAAAGGAAAAACTGTTTGGGTTTCTGCTCGCAACTGATAAGATTTCAATCACCAATAAAATGAGAGCCAGTTATAATCTGGCATAATCTATCATAAACTATTTGAGTTGATAAATGTCTGATATTGTATGCATTGGTTTTTCTTCACATATATACAGAGACAGTCAATCTTTGACTATTCAGTTTCACTTTAGACTCTAGGTGGAGGGAAGAGCCATTTAGAACTCAGCCTACCTCCATTAGTTTTCCAGTCTGCATTTGTTACAGATTATTGGTTCAGATAGCGAGTTGGGGGATTAAAATACCCCAAATGTTAGAACGAGAATTTGGAGTTTGACAACAAGTTCCAACTGTACTGCTCCTGGGCTCCACCATTTGTGACTTAGAGGCTCATAGTAAAGGGAAGTTTAACTCACTGCCATAAAATCTTTCAAAAAAGAAGAAATGTTTTTGCATGTCCACATGAGTTTACTCTGTGTACTCCGGTTTCCTCCACATTCCAAAGACACATCTTAGGTTAATTGGTTGCTCTAAGTTGGCCCTGTGTGAACCGATGTTACCTTACTCCTGTCGTGAATAACCAGTTGAATTCGACTTGAAATAAACAAATAGACAAACAAAAAACTATTAAGATATCTTCAAACAAACACACAATTTTGCACCATGAATCACTTAAAATCAGTAAAAACGTAACTTGATATAAAGCATTATGAATAGATTTAAAGACTGCAAAAACAGCAAAAACTAAAATATTCATCTTATTTTTGGGATTTTCTAACACATTAGTGGAAATTAGAACATGAACTTCACATACTAGCAAAAACCGCATTTAAATAAACACAAATGAATTTCAAATGTTCTTAAACTGTAATGATTAAAATAAGATCTCTCCTGAAAATAATTCCAAAATTGAGAAGGAAAAAATGTTTTAAAAAAAAGTTTACAGCTTTATTAAATCTGTTCTTGCAATAAACACTCTACCTCATTCGACACCGACATAATTAGTTAAAAAACAACGACAAACCAAATAATAGCAATAAAAGACTTTTGAAAATATTTAGTCTGAAAAAAAATCCAACACCATTCTTAAAACAAGTGAAGCTGTCTTGAATTTCTTCTTTCATAGCAGTGAGCATCAAAACGTTTCAAATCTCTATAAAAAATGATGAAGTCTCTATAATTAATTAAAACTAGCCTAAAATCTTATGAATACAAACCCAGCCAAGTCAGGTAACCTCAAAACAGAAAAAAAAACCCTAGATATATTTTTTATTTTTTATGATCTGGCTTGCTCGATATTATTTTAGCCGTGTTCACGTTAACAAACTGCCCTTTATAAAGCTAAATTGAGTTTGTTTCTCTTCTCCTTAGCCTCGATTCATCACATTTTCAAACATAACCCGTTCTATATTAGTTCCGATTCAGTATGAGCCCTAGTTTATTTTAAGTTAGTTTTTACCTAAAGGAATGAGAAACTAGAGAACCAAGCATGACTGTGATGTCATAGCAATAAAGAATAAACTTCTTCCTCTTTTGTGGTTTCCCTTTTTCCTAAGACACACCTGAATGTGATGTAAAGATCTGTAATGGGGTCTCCTGAGGGACCTGCTCCTTCTGTTACACAGAGAGAGAAAGGGGAAGTGGGTGAGACCTCCATCTGGATACCTCACTCAATCCTCAAGGAGCCGCCGACACCGCCGCCATGGTAACGGCCCCCTCGCTCAGCACAGTTTTCCACCCATTAATACCTATATTTTTGGACAGAGAGAACCAGAAAGGTAAGTAAAATAATATGTTTTAAAACAGTGTTCACTCACGGTCCACTTTGTAAGAGACATTCACCTTGTAGATGTAAAATCAGAGACAGCAGCTCATCTGTTGTTGCACAGTTTGTGCTAGACATCCTTTAATCCTTCATCAGTGCTCACAGGATGCTGGTGGCTGGACATTTTTGGTTAGTGAACTGTTTTCAGTCTAGCACTGACACTGAGGTGTTTAAAAACGTCATTGTCAGTATGTAGTGCTGAGAATGATCCACCTCCCATATAGTGCCTGATCTGTGCTGGCCCTGACCATTAGAGAACAGACTCAAGGGGACGAACAAAGGTTGTAGAGAAACAGCTGGACTACAGGTTGTAATTGCAGAACTACAAAGTACAGTGAGCACTAAAACGTAAACAAAGAATAAGCAGAATATGTAACTGTAGGTGTAACATAAATGAACTCCAGTATGCTATGTCTGTGGAAAGTCCCCACAATGCTAGAAAGACAAACTAGCAGTGTGTGTATGTTAATGCTAGTGAAATATGGTATTTGGAGTCAGTGCTGGCTCTGTACCAATGCTCTCTCATCTAATTAGGTTTGATTGCACAATCAGCTCGGACCAAATGGCTCGTCATATGTTTCGGAGCACAGCTCTTTCTCAGGCTTTGACAGTGAGGCAGAGGAAGTGCTGAAGAACCTCCTCACAGCCGTTCCTCACTGCATTACAGCTCACACTCCTGTTTACCGAGAGCGGCACGCCGTATGCTACGAATGCATTCCGATTTATCATGTGACATGTGACAACTAAACCTGAAGAGTAATTTATTCAGATAAAACTCTCACTAACAGCCAACCATGTAGATTCTAAATGTGAAAAGTAAGTAACCGTATTATGAGCGGCAGTGTTCAGCAATGAATGCGCCGATGTTTGAGACTGGAGTTCTTCATTAATGTCAGTGTTCAGTATTATGACTGTCAATGTTCAGGGCTGAAAGTTTCTGTGATCGGTACTGCGAGTGTCAGTGTTTTGTACTGGGTGTATTATCATTTTCAGATGTTTCAGTATACAGTACTGGAAGTGTATGTGTTGGGTGCTGGAATTGTTTAGTGTTATGTGTGTCTGTGTTCCATGCTGGAAGGGTCAGTGTTTGGAACTGGGAGTATTAGTGTTTAGTACTGGGAATGTCAGTGTTCAGTATTGGGAGTGTTAGTGATTTGTACTGGGAGCATTGGTGTTTAATACTGGAGGTATTAGTGTTTGGTGGTGTGAGTATTGGTGTTTAGTACAGGGAATATTAATGTTAGGTACTGGGAGTGTCAGAGATTGGTACTGGGAGTATTAGTGTTTAGTACTGGGAGTATTCGTGTTCAGTACTATGAGTGTCAGTGTTCGCTACTGGGAGTATGAGTGTTAGTACTGGGAGTGTCGGTGTTTGGTATTGCAGTATTAGTGTTTAGTACTGGGAGTATTAGTGTTCAATAGTGGGAGTGTTAATGTTCAGTACTGGGAGTTAGTGCTCGGTACTGTCTGTATGGTTTGGGATTGTCAGTGTTCAGTATTGGGATTATCAGCGATCGATACTGGGAGTATTGGTATTCAGTACTGGGAGTGTCCGAGTTTGGTATTACAGTATTAGTGTGAAGAACTTGGTGTATTAATGTTTTGCATTGGGAGTATTGGTGTTTAGTACTGGGAGTGCCAGTGTTCAGTATTGGGAGTGTCAGTGATTGGTACTGGCAGCATTAGTGTTTAGCACAGGGGATATTAATGTTTAGCACTGAGGGTATTAATGGTGGGTAATGACAGTATCAGTGTTTAGTATTGGGAGTGTCAGTGATTGATACTGGATGGATTAGTATTTAGTACCGGGAGTATTAGTGTTTAGCACTTGGAGTATTAATGTTTAGTATTGTGAGTGTCAATAATTAGTACTGGGAGTATTAGTGTTTAGTATAGGAAGTGTCAGTGATTGGTACTAGTGGGTAATAGTGTTCAGTACTGGTGTATTAGTGTTTAGTACTAGGTATCAGTTTTCAGTATTGGGGGTGTCAGTGTTCAGTACTGGTGTATTAGTCTTTAGGACTGGGAATCAGTTTTCAGTATTGGTGGTGTCAGTGTTCAGTACTGGTGTATTAGTCTTTAGTACTGGGAATCAGTTTTCAGTATTGGGGGTGTCAGTGTTCAGTACTGGTGTATTAGTCTTTAGGACTGGGAATCAGTTTTCAGTATTGGGGGTGTCAGTGTTCAGTACTGGAAGTGATGTTTCCATGTGGTAATGGTAACTTCATCGATCTTAATATTGTAATATACTGTAATACTGACCTCCACCCAAACATTCCCTTTCATGTCTCCGCCCTCTCCCTGTTTGCTTGTTATTTTTAATGGCAGGTACACAGAGGATTTGGAGCTTATGGGGTCTCTATGTGTGTGTGATTGGGGGTGTATTTATGGCTTTTTGAGGACCGAATGTCCCCATGATGATATCAGTACATTAAAGACCATGTGTGTCTCCCTGTGTCTCAATATATGTGCATTTCTATAAAGCTTTAATTTGTCTGTGTTTGACCAAGTATTTGTTATATTTGTGGGGACCATATACTTGCAAGAAGGATAGGAACATCAGATATTTTTGACATTGTGGGGACTTGTTGCTGGTCCCCACAACTTTAATTGCTTGTTTACAAAAATGGAAGATTTCAAAAAGCCAAAAAAGTTTCCTTTAAACATATGATTACCAGTGTTTGTTTGTGTGTGTGTGTGTGTGTGTGTGTGTGTGTGTGTGTGTGTGTGTGTGTGTGTGTGTGTGTGAAGACAGTCTCCTCCTCACAGATGGGGCTTTAATTAACACATGGGCTCTCTCATCACAACACCGCGACCAGGTGTCACCCAAGAAACCGTCTCCTCACTGGACACCTGGGACACACACACACACACACACACACTGCAGATGATGCTCACTATGATGATGATGATGATGGTGATGATGATGATCAAAGTGATGTTGATTAGTACAATCAGATTATCATAAGTTGTTGCACCTTAATAAGGATCATATTCAAATCGGAGCAATATTTTCATCATCCACACCATCTGCTCAGATCCTCATACAGGAAGGAGAAAAATGCTTCAGTCTCCGTTGCCCTGGCCAGACGAAAGAAGTTTCTAAAAAAACGTCACGAAAAAAATATTGACCATTTTGCTCTATGAATGAAACAGAGACTCAACGAGTGAAAGTTTACATAGTTACAGATTAGAGAGAATATACAGGTAGTGGAGGGGCAAACAAAGCAGTACTACGTACAATAGGACAGATACATATACTTACAAACACCATTTACAACTTGGTACAAATACATAAACAGAAACTTACACAAAAAGTCTCTAAACACGTCAACCAAGTTAGAACAGACAGTGATGATTAAACCTTTTCTTTATCGTCTTTATCATCTAGTTCGTCCTTCATCTGTAGTTAAGCTTCAAGTGATGGAGCTACCCTTGATCTTCGTCCTTCAAGGACCGCAAGTCACCCCGAACCTAAGCAGCAAACCATGATGCTCGCACCGTGCTTCACAGTTGGGACGTAGTTGAGTGTTTTTAGACAACTAGAGTGCCTGTTTTCGAATCTGCTTTCTAATCTTAGCAGCTGTGTTTGTGTTGCTTTCCACTTCGAAACAGCACCACGATCCAGCAGAGGACGTTTCTGGTACCTCAAAAAATAAAAAGAAAGCTCGTTGCGACAACAACAAACTTACGTGTATAAGTTAGTTTGAACTATTTCGGAGTTTACTTAGAGACCCCCCCGTGCTTCATTCGTCCATCCTTGCTGCGTGTGATGCTGACAGCTCCTCCCGAGCGGAGAAGTTGGTGACATTCTCTCGACATCTGGCCACAAACGAGCGCGTCAAATCCCACCCAGCGGCGGCTTAAAGGGTGCCAACTGCCGGCACTTCCCATTAGGGCCCTAAAGACGAGCACTTCAAACGGCACGCGTACCTTGGGAGGGACGTGCATCATCATATTTTAATCGAACATGTGGCTGCTGCGCCGTTGTCCCGCGTCCAAATTGCAATAGTGAATTCCGTCCAGCTGTCGGGCTACAAATGGGGCTCAATTACAGCGGCGGCGCGCACCTCTGCTCCGCTCTCGCTCTCTCCCGCCGTCTCTCGCTCAGTCCCGACTTTAATCGCCGAACAAAGTGAGCCGGATTCGGCGGAGTCGCTCTCGCTCAGGCCTTCGTGAACCTGACGGCTGACATCATCCGTACTGACACGGTTAGCTGAGCTGCGGTTCCTCGCGCACTCACGCGCGGCTAAAGTGCAGCCGGCTCCGCGCTTCCGCTAATGGAGCTGTTGGCGTTCGCCGATCTGCCGCTTCACCAACATGTTCAAGCATGTTTTATTCATGGTGTGTGTGCCAGATCTGAGACAGGCATGAGAATCGCTGGCTTATTACTCAGTGTCTCGCTAATCACTGTGTGTACAATCAATATTTTACACCAGTTAGCTTGTTTTAGGCCTTTTCAGCGCAGTCTTAAGCAAAGTTTCGAGCAGTCGTATGATGTGCTTTCTGCAAACTGGGTTTTAAATATAATTTCTCACTTTATTAGGCACACCTCCTTCTTCTGAACTCACTGTCCATTTTATCAGCTCCACTTACCATAGAGAAGCACTTTGTAGTTCTACAGTTACAGTCTGTAGTCCATCTGTTGCTCTACATACTTTGTTAGTCACCTTTACTCAGAACTCCTGCAGCACTGCTGTGTCTGATCCAATCGTACCAGAACAACACGTAATAAGGCACCACCATCATCAGTGTCAGACTGAAAATAGTTCACCAGGCAAAAATATCCAGCCGCCTGATCTGTGTCGGACCATTAGAGAGCAGTGTACAAAATATGTAGAGAAACAGATGGACTACAGTCTGTACGGTGGAACCTTGGAATTTGACCTTAACTGGTTCCAGAAGGATATTCAAACTCTGATTTATTTGAAGCTGGAATCAAATTTAACCATTTAACCATAAAAACAATGTAAATACAGACTTGAAATTTGGGGGGAAAATTCCACACGGACCATTTGATGTCCGAGTTGTTCGAGTGACGAGGCGTTCGAATTCCGAGGTTCCACTGTAATGGTAAAATATTGATTGAGTGATTGATTTGATTTCTTTTACTTAAACAGTACAATATTTTATATGATTTCCACACAGCTGGCAGTCAATCCCAGGTAGTTTAGTTTTGTATTTAATATTCCACTTTTTCAGCTTAAACCTTCAGAAGCTGCAACAAAAACAGGGTAGATCACAATTTCTTTTTTGCTCGTCTCTTTTCTGTAGCTTGAAAGCACAAAGCTGTGTCACAGCAGATCTCCATCATAGCTCCATATGATGATGCTGAATAATGAGCTGGCATGGTGCCACCAGTTTGAGGGGCGCTTATTCGTTCGCATATGGATGCAGGGTTATTATTTTAGTGGATTTTTTTGCTCAGAGATGAAATTGTTACTATTTGACAATCTGTGAGCTCATTATGTTTGTATTCGATTATTTGTTAACTTATTTATTAGCATTTATTTGCTTTGTTTTGCTCCATGTTGCCAGGCATCAGCCATGGCAAAATCAGACATGATGACTAGACGGTTGGATGAGATTTTATCCTGAATTCCAGCAGAAAATATCTGCACTTTTTTGTTTGCAAACTACATAAGCTTAAGCTTAAACCTGGCCATAAGCTTAAACCTGTGCTGTCTGTTACAAAACTGGACACCTGGCAACCGCATGAGGTCTCCTCCAATGACAGCACCGAAGATAAAATTAACTCCATCTTCGATGACGTCAGCCGTCGCTAAGGTCTTGATATTCATTTACCTGGCCATTTTTCTTTTTTATTTCCCGTTGGTTGCTGTGCGCTCTCTTTACAAAGCCCGCGAGCATTAGCGAAACATTACGGTGCGCAGCATGTGTTTGATTAAAAAAGTGTAAAGTTACAAATTAGTTAATAAAATCGTTTAGGCCCCGATTGCCGCAAATGGTGATAAATGCGTTCCATATGCTCGCAATAAAAAACAGAAAAAAAAGAAAAAGAAGGGGCGAGTGCCATGTGCCTGTCCCCTCTGTCTTCTCCCATAAACAAATAAATTAAAACAATTACTGGTGCTCACGCCCTCCTGCTCCGTAATGAGCATGCTGCTGGATAAAAGATGTGACAGCTTTCATTTCCTCACAGTGGTCCTGTCTCTATCTGGAGTGGACGGAAAAGTTCCAGATGTTCCTGTTATTCTCCCATCTTTCATTCTCCTACAACCTTCCACATGTCAACAGTTATGATTCAGGATCATGCTGCTGCTTTGGATTAATGCACACATACCAGGGGAGACGTCACCTCATTAACGTTATATTAAACACCATGTCCTGATGAAAATAAACGTCCCGATATAAGAACAAAACTTCCAGTAAAGTGTCCCGATATAAAAAAATATACGTCCAGTAAAATATATCATTTTAGAAAAAATAAAACATTCCAGTAGTGTCCCAATATAAAAAAATAAAACGTCCATAAAGTGTCGCGATATAAAAATAAACGTTCAGTAAAGTATCATTATACAAAAACAAAAAAACGTCCGTAGTTGTCCCGATATAAGAAAATCAAACATAAATTATAATATTTAATATTATTTTAATATTAAACGGGTTATTAAATAACTTTGTGGTTTTCCATCATAATTGTCATGAGTAAAACTCAAACAATGTGTTATGTTATCATGTTAATGTGTGTGTGTGGTGTGTTGTGTGTGTGTGTGTGTGTGTGTTTGGCAGTGTTATGTGGTCCTGATGTCTCCATGTCTGCAGGGTCTGGCCGTGACATCCACATCATTACTCTTCATCTAAAGAGACGACAAGCTGAGTGGAACAGAGGGAGTGTGTTCATTCACAACTCACAAACACAAAACAAACAAAAAAAACAAAAAAAAAAAAAGAAAACAACACAAGGAACAAAAACAAAAATACCGAATAAAAAGAATGTAAACGGGCGCCCTAAACACACAACCACCTAACACGTTCACCTATAACACACACCCCTAACAGTCCCTAAAACACTCCCCACACACACCCCCAAATAGACCTAAACAAAAAAACACACACCCTACCACAGTGACCTCACACACCCCTACAACCTAGCACACAGGACCTAACACAAACACCAATAACCTAAAACAAACACCCCAGCACTCTGACCTCACACACCCACGCCCTGATGGATGTGAGTTGTTCCATCCACTCCATCATTAGTCCGGGTTCAGACGTGTGCCTGAGCAATTTTTAATCGGGCCTCGTGGCGGCGCTGTAAGGATGATGGATAACCAGCATGGCGTGACCCGTGCCAATTTTTATTGTGTTCACTGCTTAGCAACGTTCTGAGCTATTGTTCCAGGCAATTGTTCAATATTAAAAGTAAACATGCTTTATAATTTATTGTAAAAGACCCAATATCTTCAAAATCTTTTGGCCTAGCAGATGTGGCTGATCCTGTACGCAAGGAAATAAACAAGCGTAGCGTAGTTTAGGAAGCCTTCTAAAAGCTCCGCAGTACGGAATAGCTTTGGAAATGAAAATGGTTTGTTTGATAGATATAAAAACAGAGATGTTTCACCAGTTTTGGAAAGCCTCATGCTTTGGAGGATTTTTCAAAGCTAATTATAACAGTGCGGTTTTATGATGTCCCACCAAGGTTCAGGTCTTGGCCCCTCCCAGTCATTGTTCTCACCTTATCATTAGAGCATTAGAAAGGTGAGAGGGATGTGATATTCACGAGTATGATAGACAGGTACCACAGATCATCACAGCCGTGCTGCATTATTAGACCTCAAGTGTTCTGTGCTTAAATACAACAGGTTTTTTTTATAAAACAAATTAAAGAAACAAAATAAATCAAAGAAACTCTGAATGTAATAGTAAATATGCTTAATACTACAGTAACTCCACAAAATAATGCTAATGATGACCAGGCATAGACAATGGAAGACAAAAAATCTTTTTTTTTTTTTTATTGTGTGTGTGTGTGAGTGTGTGGTGTACGTGTATTCTGATTGCAGTCTGCTGTCTGTTGTGACCTTCACAGTTCTGGGGACTCCAGCCAAGATCAGCGCAACTAAAACTCCAAGCCACTGTGTAGAAAGAAGAAACGACACAGGAAGCAGATGAGGAGGAAGGAAATGAGCCTTTTAATTACAGAGCTTATTTAATGAAGAAAAAGAAAGGCCAAACAGGACAGAATGCAGATTAGCCAAGGTCTCTCAGTCAGGTTAGGAAAAAAAAAAATCTTAAAATATATCGAGAAAAAAAATACAAACAATTTTTTAACGGACTATCAGCCACATATCTGTTTCATGCTTATAAATTAAATTTGAATGATTAATTTATTATTTCCATCAGCCAAGGCTCAGGTTTAATATTTTCTAACAAATAATAATAATCAAAACTGTACTGGTTATTAATACTACATTATTTTGGATTCCTATTTTTTTGTGAGATCTTGACTTATATTTTATTAAAAATCGTTATTATTTTTCTTTATTTATTTTCACATTTGCCTGGAACTTTTCTGGTCAAGATTTCAGAAACCCTGGCACCTGTACCAGGTAAGCGTTGGCATTAGAAGGTAAAGCGTTGGAATTTGGGGGCAAAAACATTTTGGAATGGCCGTCCGTGCAATATCTGATTTGGTCGAACAACGACGCGTTGTTGGAGTTCCGAGGTTCCACTCTGTCTTTTTATTATTATTTTATCTTATTTATTTAGTACAGGTGTGAGATAAACCTTTTCTGATGTTTGGTAAAAATCCATTATTAAGTTAATTACTTAATCAATTAATTCATTCATTCATTTTTTATCTGCTTAATCCCGGTCAGGTTGTGAGAGAGTCGGTGGCACAGGGGGGCCATCCATCATCACACTCACACACTAAGAGGCAATTTAGAAACATCAATTAATCTAAACAGACATGTCTTTGGAGTGTGGGAGGAAACCGCAGTACCTGGAGTGAACCCATGCAGGACACGAGAGGAGAACATGCAAACTCCACACAGATAGGAAGCAGACCCGTTCCACCTGGGAAAAACTGAACCTGTGAGATGACAGTGCCCCACTATTATTATTATTATTATTATTATTATTATTAAATTGATTTTGGTCTAGTAAAGCTGACGTTGGGTTACTTTATATCAGACCTGAATTCATCGAGGCCTTGGACTGGTCTTTTTCTGTAATTTCTACCTTTCTGTTCTTCCTAACAAAGACTGATCCCTGCTAATTGCCCCCTATTATAAAGCTCAGATATCTTGTATTTGAATTTCTCTCTGACTGATTAAGTCCCCAATATGCAGTGAGCATCGGACTCGGAGAGAAGCTTCTTTCCATGCGTTTAAACTCTGTATAATTTAACAGCATGGCGTTACACTCTGGACTTTTTGACAGACTGTTGACAGGTGGAGAAACTTTAGCAGCAGCTTCAGCAGGTGTTTTATTTTAATAGATCATCACAGTGTGGAACAAAAAGTACAGAGCCGACGCTCAGAGACCCAACACGACTTGGCTGTTCGAAGGCATTTGGGCTGGGACACAAGGCAGCGGATCCTACTGGATCCAACCCACGACAGTCAAAAGACAACACACACGAGGGACGGAAGTATGTGTGTGTGTGTGTGTGTGTGTTGTGTGTGTGTGTGTGTGTGTGTGTGTGTGTGTGGAGAGAAGACACGGTTGCTTGCTCGCTCTTGTCTTTTCCAGTTTAGGGACTCCAGATGGGGAGTCATTTTTTATTCGTCTTGAGGCGGCACTTCACATCTGCTGGCCCAGATGCCTAATGAATACGGAAGCAGGGCCGAGCTGTCGCCTCATTAATACTGAACTCGCGCGGGGAGCCCCAGCACCGTCCCGCGCCCGCCGTCCCCGCGCCATCCGCCACCCGTTGGCACGGAAACACCGTCCTGCGCGCCCGCTCCTCGGCAGCTGGCGCCTCGCTGGAACAAAGCAGCGCCGGTTTGTCGGCCCTAATGCCTCGCCGTGTTGTCACTTAAGGTCTTTATTGGTATTAATTGATACCATCAGCGCATCCTTCACTCGCCGCTCTTCTCCTCGTCTTGTATTCCGGCCCCCAGGCTCTGTCCTGTCCTGTCCTGCTTTTTGTAATCCTGAATTCAGGCCTGGATTGGTTTAATTAATTTCTGGTATGAATCCGGTCCAAGTTCGTATCACGGCTTTCACAGTTTCTCTGGTTTGCGATCAGTTCAGACATGTTCGGTGGCTGACGTTTGCTTCTTTGGACTGGATGTACAAAGGACCAATTACACTTAATGACAATTCTACTGGTGTTCATTTCACCTGCTGTTTCAAGTAAGTTTAATAACTTCATTACGTTCTGCAAAACAGGTCGTTGACCGAAATGGTCATTGACCATACATTACCATAGTCACATAGTCTATTCATGCTGCTGTAATGTACAAACAAGGAGTATTTTCACAAGAAAACTGCTTCAGAGGTACCACTGAAAACACAAGTGATTGATGAGTGCTTGAAACGACCCAAAACTTTTGTTTGATGGAAGCCAAAAATGCACGCCAGATGAAACAGAGACTCGACGAGTGAATGTGACCCAGTTTATAAAGGTCTAGGTTAGAGAGAATATATAGGTAAGTGGGGCTGAACAAAGGGGTACTACTTACAATGGGACAAGACCATACACTTACAACACCATTTCCAGCTTGCTACAAATAAGTAGAGGAAAATAATTCACACACACACAAGGAACTTGCACAAAAAAGTCTCTAAACACATCAACCGAGTTAGAACAGTCTCTATTCCAAACGTGAGCTAACAAGCAGGCAAGGCAAGCACACAACCGGTAAGGTAGTTACTTACACACACACACACACACACACACACACACACACACGGAAAACGAATGAAATGGAAGCTGAAGATGCTCCAGCATCTGACAGGGATAAAGTTAGCCAAGACGTTTTTCAAGTCCTCTGATGGACTGGGCTGGGAGTCATGGGAGCATGTTGGAGGATGGATTTCTGTGGCTGGTGGAAAAGATCTCCAGCCGTCCTTCACAGGACATTTTGATGGAATGAAGTGAGAGCTGAAAGTGCTCCAGGATACTGCACCATGGAGCAGCATGACTTCAGATCTACCAGTTTGTCTACCGTTTCTCCAGTGCTTTCTGAGTCAGGCCCGTGATGGAGCTGGCCTTCTTCCTGAGCTTACTGAGATTCATCGTGCAGTTGCTGCAAACTACTGTTCAGAAAAGATGACCCTAAAAAAGTGAAAGTTCATAAATAAATGCAATAAAAAGGACTTTATGCGTAAGTCGGGATAATAGCCTAATAAAAAGCGAAATAGTGCAGGACTCCAAGTCTTGACATTGCCAAACATCTCTTGACTGCTGTTATCCCTCCACAAGAGAGGTAAACAGAGGAAGGAAAGAAGCATCCTGTCTCTTCAGCCAAGCTTTTTAACCTCTTTACGCCATGCTAACGATACCCGTGAAGACCCTGCAGCCACCTGGCCAGCCGTGAGTGCCAGACTCTGAAAAACAAGGCTAGTTAATGACACTCCATTAGCATGACCGAGCCTGGCCCATAACGACTTTCTCCAAACGAGTGAGAAGACGAAGAAGTCGAAGTTGGACGAGTTTGTTCGTTTCGCTCGGAAAAGCGCGGCAGCTTCAGGATCCTCCGAGGATGCTGTGATAGATCGGCTCGCGGATAGCGCATTAGCTGGTCAGAAGAGACCCGGCAAATCAACAGTTATCAAATCAACAGACACTGGGACGTCGTGGACGAATAAATTCAGTGTGCTCCGACTGAACATGAGTTCTTATCTATGTGACACAGCTCAGAGGGAGGAAGAGGTACAGGGAGCTATCACAGAAACTTGTCTGAACCTTCAGAAGTGACACTAGCGTCAAGGTGTTTTCTATTAAATACCTTTATGCTCTTTGTGACAGTGTTTGTACTTTGAATGCTGTAGTACAAAGGCCTCCGAAACTGACGGACTGTGACGCTGCATAAAATGTTTAATTGAAGCCTGTTCTAATTTCTGCATTAGAATCAGGCTGACCAATCAGAGCTCGGTCGTCAGGCAGAACAGCTCATCGAGAGCTTATAGGATGAGCAACAGGCTGCCTCTAATGCCTTTAATGGATATTAAAGAAAAGATCTGGTGGAATAGAACTGAAAGGCTGGAGAATGATGGTGATAAAGCTCACAGGGACTGGATGGAAACCTAGATTATTTATCTAAGTGCGTTTCATGCTCACAAAACAACACAAAATACAAACTTCCTAGCCACTCATCTTTGCTCCTGTTTTTGTTTTTTTTAAGTTAGTTGACGCTGTGAAAAAATTACACACACAAAGAAATCTCCGACACATTAAGAGAAGGGAAAATAAAGAAAGGAAAAGCGGACAGGGAACGGACAGAGTGCTAGGTATGATGCATTCTTTTGAAGACTGTGATTGGTTGTCACCTCTGTCACTCAAACACAAATGCACTCTTAAACAGGGAAATACTGCATAGATTGTATAAGCCTAACAGACATAGGCTATTTCTGCGTGTTTGACACTAATCAAACACGCCTTTATTTGCTTTATTTTTGAATTCTCCAGCCTGAGAACTGGTGAAAATGCAGCTCGGCTCTTTTCAGGTACGATTGCTGCAGTGTCTAATCTACATAACTGGTGGTGTTGGGTCATATCTAGCGTTCCTTTCATGGCGTTTGATTAGCTCACTGTTATCTCACTGTTATCTCACTTTTCTTCTGCCCTGCTGTCTTTTTCTCCTCTGCTTAAGAGAACTCCTAAGCCTCCTGAAAGTGTTCCCCTCACTCCTAACAGTTTTTCGCCTTAGGAGCTCTTTTAGGGTTTAAGATGCTTTATGAATAACTTTTATCTTTATAGGATCTACTCTAATCTTTAATAGGCGGTTAGTACAAAAAGAAGAATCTTATATGATTTCGGTGCCCCAGAGGATTAAGCAGGGTAAGTAAGTGAATGAAATGAATTTATCAAACACAAGAATCCAGACCAACGGTCAAACTGCATTTCTACTCTGTGCAGTACAGCAGCCTCTGCTGGCTAAATGCTAACAATGAACGATGTGTTGTGTCTGTGTGAATAATGGTTTGGTTCCTAATGAAAAGCAAGCTCTTAATCCGGAATACACGCCGTCCTAATCTCCAGCGTTACACTGAGCCGCTGCGGTGCGACGCCAGACCGGTTTCCTGCAGCCTCCACACACTCGGAGACGGATTATAAAGCAGGGAAATGTTCCCACGTGTTTGCTGATGAGTTAGCGGTGCGTTCACAGGGTTAAAGGCCGAGCTTCCAGCATTTTCTCACAGCGGCTTCTGTGTACGAACAATTATCGGCAGATGAAGCTGGGTGTGACTTTTAATGATGTGAGGATTGTGAAGGTCCTTTGTTCAGCTCAGTAGCGTGATTAGCTCATACTGTAGCGTTTGGATGGGAATCACATGAACTTTTCATAGCGCAGCACTACAGTTAATATCACAAGAAACATCTGGAGTAGTATCCAGTTGTGCCAAGTTATTTAATCAGAGGTGATCCCTGTCTCTGTACTTAAGTATGTTTCAGGTATCTGTACTTTACTTGATTATTTCTGTAACTTAATACTTTTTACTTCTACTTACTATGTTTAAAAGAAATATCTCACTATATTTTCACTATATTTTTCATTACTTTAGCTTTTATTAATCTATTTATCTATTTTATCTCCCAGTCTATATGATACATCTATAAGACATTTTGTGCAGGTTCTTGCTCCCTCTGTGACACTGTGAAATATAAAACGTAAGTCTTTATAATCCTTTCTAATGTTCGGAATAACACATTCTATTCCTAAAAATAATTCTATACACTTTACACTGTTTATTAATCAGACCCCAGAGGTTTATGCATGTCCCTGGAGACGTGAAACTTCTACATTTCTGTGATGAACATAAGAGGGTTCTGTTTAAAAAAGTCAATGTCATTTCCTAAATGTTTTTTTTAAAAAAGAGTGTTGTAGTGGAGGTTATAAGAAGGGGAAAGAACTGATGTAAAATGTTGAAAGCTGCAGTTGTTGGACTAAATGCAGTGCGGTAAGTCTTTATAATCCTTTCTAATGTTCGGAATAACACATTCTATTCCTAAAAATAATTCTATACACTTTACACTGTTTATTAATCAGACCCCAGAGGTTTATGCATGTCCCTGAGACGCTGAACTCTATTTCTGTGATGAACATAAGAGGTCTGTTTAAAAAACTCAATGTCATTTCTAAATGTTTTTTTTTTTAATTAGTGTTTTGATTCTGTAGCTGCTATGATTTGTTAAAGGTCATTTCTATGATTTTTGCCCCTGATCCATGTAGTTGTAGTTACAATCCATTATGTACTCTGGATTATGTGCCATGGATCTGTACCTCTTACCCTCAGTGAAAGACGTCCTGTTTCAAAAATTGGCTTTTTAAGGAAATGTACTTTTATACTGCTACTTGGGTCAAATATATAAGTCATACTTCAACTTTTACTTGAGTATAGCTTTACAGATTAGTAGTACTTTTGTTTTTGTAAAGAACTAGTTTAATTCTGCCACCTCAGTATTTAATATAATGAAACAATTGTAAATATATTGACAAATAACTATTAGTCATTCATTAGCATTAGTTTCAAAGCAAAGCATTGGTTCTCGCAGTCGACTCTGAAACTCCCTTGATTTATTGCATGTCTGGAGTTTGGCATGTTCTCAGATACACTCGCACCAGCACCACACACACACACACACACCATGTCAGTGTCAGTGATAGTTTAAGAATGATCCACCACCCATAATCATCATTCCATTAATAGTACTATAGTGCTGCTTTCTATTCAGGGTTGGAGTGTGTGTGTGTGTGTGTGTGTGTGTGTGTGTGTGTCTGCACCCAAGGGCTTGAAATTGTATTGTTGAGTTGAAGGTGAATTGGCGTCATTCTTGTCCTTATAGTCCAGTTCTGATCAGGATAATCCTGTGTTTCCAGAGCTCACGAAAATGATAAAAACATGTTCTGTACTCAACCAAATTCAAACGCCCCCCATCCCAACTGACCCTGTCAACCCCTACACCCCCAGCTCCAGGCTCCAGGGATTTCTTTGAGTCGAATATGATTTTTGGCAGGAGTTTATGGAAAACTGAAGAAAAAAAAAGACTCAGGAAGTTCATCATGTTTAATGACAGACTAAGAATGAGAAGTTTGGGGGTGACACACCAAGTTAACCCTCTCACACACACACGCACACACACACACACACACACACACACACACACACACACACACACACACACTGCCAAAAGTTTAAATGATTGAGTTTGACTCATTCCGTCGATGGCTACAGCTATAACAAAATGGAAAATCTGCAGTCTGAAGGTTATGACACAGTGGAACCTCGGATTCGAACGCCTCTTCATTTGAAGAACTCAGACATCAAACGGTCCGAATTTGAACATGGGCACCCAAAACAAAACACTCAGTGGTGCGATCTTCCAAAGACGATGCACGTAATCCAGTCCCGTCGGTGATGATGGTGCAGCAGGAGTAGCCGAAAATCGCTGTGTTGCATAATCAAATTTATCAGCGTTCCCAAAACGTGTCCAAAAAGCCATTACGTAAGTACAAGCATGAACCATGCTGTGACCCTTTCTCTCCCATCATGATGACGTTAGCGTGCTCGGACACTTTAGCACACGTTACAGGTCAGGAGAATGTGGAGGGGTGGCAATCATGCTCTGGCACGGAATAAAGCAATGGGCATAGTGTGAGTGTCACCTAACTTTCTCAGGAGAGGGGAGAAAAACACCAAGGCAGAAATAAAGTCAGAGAGTAGCTCCTGGTAAAATGGAAGTTGTTTTTGTTGTGTCATTATCGGGTTTAAGATCCCGACATCATATTATACTATCATATTAAAACATGTATCTGTGCATTTTTCCATAAAACTTCTCCTGTAGTAATCTGAAACATCAGATCCATTTCAGCCCTGATCTTCCTCCCAACTCTCTTATTAACTCCTATTTCTGTACATGGAAGAGTTTGAGGCTGATCAGACCATCTCATTAAAACTTTCATGTTCCTTCTGGTTGAATTCAGAGGAGATCGGGACAGATCTGTGTATTTCGCTCATGGTCACACCGGCGACAGCGCTGTTGTTTTTTTTCCCCCACTTTTCCTCCTGAGGGACGTCAAATCACCCAGAGCACTTTTTCCTTTCTTTTTGCCTCCGAATCTGTTGCTGGGTCCCCGGAGACGAACGTAGAGAGACAGAGCTGATTATTTCACGTTAATAATAAAATACTTCTGATCTGAAAACATGTTGTTTCATTACACACGCCTGCCGGGCTTCAGCAAAACTCGAGACAAAACAGCGTCTGCATAATTCATCTGTCATGCGTGTGCACATCGCCTGTTTATTCTGACTTTTACCTCCCGTGTGATTTCGGAGCTGCTCGACGCTGACGGGCCGCAGGTGTGAGGTGACAAAATAAAACAGCAATTAATCCTCCAGCTTCCGAAAATATTCAGTCAATATTCAGTTTTATAAGCAGAAGCATTTCCAGTTAGAGTGTAGGATTCAGATCGGGTAAGTGTAATGGTTGTTCGTGGACACTCTGGGACAAATTGTGTGTTTTATTTTCTAAATGAAACAAACTTAAAACTGTATGACGCATTCCAGAAAATGAACCAAAGGCCGAGCCACTTCAGTTCTGAGAAAATGCAAAACAACCAATCGATCATCTGGAAAGGCACTCCGACTTGTGCTCAAATGCACTGCTGTATGTCCACATTACGTTCTGTGAAACAGGTCATCGAATGAAATGGACATTGCCAACTGCTCCTTAAGACAAATATCTAATCAGCCAATCACATGGCAGCAACTCGATGCATCCATTCACGGAGACATGATCAAGACGAGCTGCAGAATCAAACAGAGCATCACAAGGGGGAAGAAGGGTCATTTAAGTGACTTTAAACGTGGCACGGTTGTTGGTGCTTTTGTTTCAAAAACTGCTGATCTACTGGGATTTTCACACACAGCGCCATCTCTAGGATTTAAAGACAATGGCCCGAAAAAGATAAAAAATCCACTGAGGGCAAAATGCCTTGTTGATGACAGAGGTTACAACCGTGGTATGCAGAAGAGCATCCCTGAACAAACTACACATCAAACCTTGAAGCAGATCGGCTACAGCAGCAGAAGACCACACCGGGTGCCACTCCTGCCAGCTAAGAACAGGAAACTGAGACTACAATTCACAGGCTCACCAAAATCGGACAATAGAAGACAGGATAAATGTTGGACGAGTGCAAAGGGGCCAGAGGGATTTTATTGGCACACTTCGAGCCCCTTAATACCAACTGAACATCGTTTAAACCCCACAGCCTACCTGAGTATTGTTGCTGACCACGTGCACCTGGTACTTCCAAAAGTATAAAGCTCCATGTCACAAAGCTCAAATCATCTCAAACTGGAAAGGGAGATTCACATTTCCGTCCTGTTTGTAGGAATCTTGTAATAAATGCCGTACGATTATTAAATCTGGGGAGATTTATGCGCCCCTGCAGTGTGTGTGGATGTTGGCGAGTGTGTGAGTTCGGTTCTGGTTTGATTTAGGATCAGTGATGAATCAGGACGATCTGGAGAGATTCACCGAGCGATTGTTTGTGATGGCAGGCTGCCTCCACAGGGGGGCCTGCAGGAAGTGACTCTGCTTCACATTCAACAAATCTCTCACCGTCAGCTCCATCGTCCACACCGTCCACACCTCACACACACACACACACACACACACACACACACACACACACACACACACACACACATTTCACACGCCTGCTTTTGACGGAGTACTGGAACTGAACCTGTGTGTGAGGAGGACGTGTTTATCTGGATGCATCTGTCTCCTGCTGTTAATTGGGAGAATTTGGAACGAGGCTCAAGGAGTGTGGAAGCGACCCGAGCTGATTCCAAGTAGGTATCCGTAGTAACAATAGGAAAGTTTAATACTAGATTTGTAGTCAAGACCACTAGAGTCGAGTCCGAGTCAAGACCGGGAGTGGCCAAGACCAAGACCAGAAAATAGAAAAAACTCAGTTAGCTTGTAATTCACTTTACGTTCAATATCATTCATGATACATTATATATATATTTAATAAATAATGGTATATTTCATCATATATTTTGTAAATTATAACAAATATGTAGCCAATAATTATGACTAATTATTATCATATTAAAGTCTTAATCAAACTAAGGTAATGTAACCTTTGGAAGCAAATGATGGTGATGATTCTGATCAGAATCACCACATAAAGTCAAAAAAATAAACAACAACATCCATTCTGTCCATTTTTATTATTAAATGTGAAAACATCATCATAATAGCATTTCAATCTGCCCTCGAACAAAAAAAACTATAATAGCTAAACTATAAAGTAAAGCGAGCTTAAAGATGATGATGCACACTTACAATCTTAACATCAGACTATTCCAGATAAATCGTGTTCATTGATTGGATCCTGAATGAGAAGAGCAGGAACTTGTTTTTCCCTGTTAGCCAATCAGAGTGCAGATTTGATTTAGGCCTGAAGAGAAAGGACAGATTTATTCTATTTGAATGGATATTCTGTTCATATGTAATAACAATAGAGAAACGTTCACTTCATAACTAACGTCCAATGAGGTCAAGACTGCATATTAATGGTCTCAGGACCGGACTCGAGTACTACAGCACTAGTTCTTAAGCCCCCTGTATGTCTGAGGAAGTCGAGCTGTGTCCTGTAGAAGATCTCTGGTCTATCACGTTTAGCTGAAATGGACCACTTTCAAACTCCTGGACGTCCAGATCAGATGATTTACTGCAACATTACTCTGTCTCTAGCAATTTTTTTACATCGCCGCCCCCCTGCTTATGCTCACGGCGCATATTTAACTTCCACGTTATCGCCTCACTCAGAGACTCCCCTAATTGCAAAAGAGGTGAAGCCCGTGTCACCCCGCCACACCATGCCGCTGCTTTGATAGCACCCTCACTCGCTTTGCACACACAGGCGCCCTAATTAACCTCTCTTGATTAGGGCAATTAGCTCCCTCGCTTTACGCCTTATCCTAAAAGTGCACTCGAACCATGACTCCGCCTGGAGCCCAAGCGCTGCCGGAGGAGGCTTAGGGTATTTGCAAGAGTTAAATGTCCAACAGCGGACTCACAGAGGATTCATGGGAAAGGTTCTTTTTATGTTTCTCTTATTTTCTATTTTTATCTAAAGACAAACCTGAAACCTTTATTCATTTATGCAAATATTAGAGATTTTGGAGAAGGTGGGAGCATTCGGAGGTAATTTGGAGGTAATTTGGGTGAATAACCAATGAATATCCCTGAAACTCCCAAAACCTCCCAAATGAGTAATCCAGTGAATACGCACAAATAGACTCCAACCATCTGGATCTAATGAACACCAAATGCTGTCAGGAGGCCAGCCTGGACTTTTATGAACATGAATGGTATCAGATATTCCTTAACCAACAAACCTCACCTCGCCAGAGGTGGGATACGAACCAGAGAGACTCAGCATCGGGAAGCAGTCCTCTACCTACTGAGGTCTGTTGATTATGGAATCATGTTTCGGTTCACTGGCACGCCTCAGCACCTCTCAGTTGTCTGGACTGAGCCAACATTACATCACCAAGCCAATAATCTAGAATAAGACAAAGCACTTTTTAACAACAAAACACTCAAGGAGGGTTTGGTGTTTAAAAAAGAATTGTTCTATGGAAATTACCCCCGGTTAAGTATAGAGGAAGACCTGTGTTGTTTCCTACAAAAGTTCTGGAGAATTTCTTGCATGGCAACGTGAACTCCATGTAAATGCTTCTTCCAAGAAGCTACAGCTGGGGCAAAGCTGGATCTTCCAGCAGGATGATGATCCAAAACCAGCAAAAATACTTAATAAAGTCAATAAAGTGTCGAACCTGGAGGAACTTCTGGACTGAACAAAGTCTTGTAGGAAAAGACTCATAGCTCAAAGACTCATAGCTCCTACTGTGTATATATATGTATATATATATATATGAATAAACAATTAATATAATTATTTCACCTCAAGAGTTTGGATTCTTATACTGTCAGACTGATTATTGTTTTTCCCTCATTATCTTCTATTTTTAATACAATTTTCATTTGTAATACCAAGTGATGGCTTTGTGGCTCACAGGTTCAGCATGAAAGGATGTTTTTTCAGGTTTGTTGGTGCCTCTCCAGTCCCTACCCAAAAAAAAAGTCAGATGTTCTTCCATCACCAGTGTAGGACCAGTCCAAAATTACATTAAAATATACAGTTTCTTTCTGTAAAACAAAAGGGTGTAGGTTTCATCGGATGCTCAGCACCACTAAAGTGAATTTTCCGCAACCCTTACCAGGATAAGCTGGATAAAATAGGATGCTTTATCAAGTGTCCCAACACTTTTGGAGCTTAGAATAAGTGCAGTTATGGTCCAATCTGTCATTCGCTCATTATTCATGCATTCATTTTCAGTGACCGCTCTACACGTTGCAGCACTCAGTCCAGAACCACGCCAGGATCCGAGCCTGGACTGTGGAGCTGCGCAGCACCAGACTTATCCGAATCGGTTTTATCATTCAGTTTCAAAGAAAGATTTAAGAGCCTTTCCCCTTCAGATCTTCTGGTGGAAAGAAACGTGTTTGAGCGGTCGATTTCACCGCGACGTGGCTCAGACCGCAACTATGAGGTCGTATATTTGTAGGAACATTTCCTGATGTCGACAGGCGTGTAAGGATTTCCCGTCGGCGGTCTGCGCGAGAGGCCGAGAAGCCGTTCTGGGTGGGATGGGGAGGAAGCGCTTCGGTCCGCCGAGGTCGAGAGGAATCTGTGAACGTTACTGATTTATGACGCGACCGGATCGGAAGATTGGACCCGCGGAGGAAAGAGACAAAGAACGCGGAATGAAATGAGCAACGAAGAGCGCGAGGCCTGGTGTGAACGCGACGTGTGTGTGTGTGTGTGTGTGTGTGTGTGTGTGTGTGTGTGTGTGTGTGTGTGTGTGTGATTAATATTCATCAGGCGGAGCAGGCAGATGCGCCTGACATCTGTGTGATGTCAGCGTGTTGTCAACACATTGTTAGCACCGCGAATGTGCAAACAGATTAACGGGCCTCGCCGCCTTCTCCGAGTGAGAATGAGCGTTTGCAGAGGAAGAAAGGAAGAGACAGCTTGTTCCTTCACGTCTCCCCGTCTCGCTTCCGATGCTCAGCTGCTGCCGCTGGTGTAAAGACGCCCGGCATGCCAAGGCCTGTCTGAGCCATGGCACTAATGCTAATCACATCCTGGTTATTCCTTGATGCTGCCTGATTGTTTATGTGACTGCTCCTGACGTCCGGCCTTAGCACTGGTCCTGGGTCCTGGTCCATCACAAAGGTGGGGTCCAAGTTTGTTGGCACAGGGGCCTCCAAATCCAAATTCGAACTATGGGCAGCCTCAATAAGGCACTCGATGGTGTGATTTCCCAGATCGATGCATCTAATCCAGTCCAATCAGTGGCAATACTGCACCAATAAGGTATCCCAATCGCCATAAAACCCGCAAGATGAACAACTAGGGCATATTATGTGTTTTATTTTATATGATTTTATTATTTTATTATGTACATCTATATAATATCAGTCTATGGCTGTGATTTCGGACACTCCCTCAGTCTCGGCGGCAGTGTCCAGTGATAAGACCGAAACTGTTTGTTCAGTGGCTATTTCACTTTATATTTCACTTATTTCTGTCTTTGTTGATTATTATGATAGTATTACATTGCTTTATTCATGCTTTTAATCATTAATTACAAAACCAATGATTTGAGGGTCGGGAATTCTATTTACTTTACTTTGTATAGAAAAATTTGATTCCGAAGTTGAACAATTCGCAGTTTGAACGGCCTTCTGGAAGCAATTAAGTTTGAATTCCGAGCTTGAATAATTACATAATAAAATTTCTTGAGCATATGCTGCATTTCAGAGTCTCCACAAAAGTGTTCAGTGCCTGCTTCGCTGCGTTTAATTCCATGCTGCAAAATTTCTGGGGTTTCCAGATCCTACGAGAAAAATAAGGCACAGGTCAATGGGAAAAAATCCCCCATAGGCCAAGTCTCTTAGATTAAGAGGACCTGGCAACCGTGTATTGCTAGACTGAGAAAACCGATTGAAATCTGACCTACAGGATACATGCATATACACTCCAATTTCCAGAACTTAATCCAATCTGGGAATAGCTGCAATCATGGCATTGTAAGGTGATGAGAGGTGTACCCCGTCCCAGCTTTTTCGGAATGTGTTGCAGGCCTGAAATGCAGGAATAAATGATTATTAACAAATGAAATGATGTTGACCAGAAAAAAACATGAAATAGTTTGAGTTCAAACTGTCTGCACTAAAATAAAAATCAAAGGAAATGTAAGGAACACTGTGGGAGTTCCAATACGGTCCCAGCTTTTTCTGATTTGAGGTTGTAAGATAAGAATCTTAGGAAGTTATTTCAAAGGAATTGCAAACCAAAAATGTGGAATTGATACCACTGTGTTCAGCAGAAGGACACTGGCATTTCTGTTTTGATCAAGCGTTGTGTCTGAAAGTAAGCTCCAAAATAAAGAGGGCTCCATCTTGCCATTAAAATGCAGGAACATCAGCTGATCTGCAGGTGTGTCTGATCTGACTTCACTTTTCACTCGCTTTTATGCAAACGAGCCGTCACCGAGCGGCAGCCTCTGATGCGTCAGCTCGCACGATGTCAGGTGTTGAGCTCAAACATGTTCAGGAAAACTGAGGTAAGATCTGAGAATGTTAACAGTGTGCTAGTAAAGCCTCACATCGAATCAGATCAGGAACTCTTCCACAGAATCTCACTGTTCAGGGGGTCACTGACACTCAGGAGCATCAAGGTGAAGAGAAAGTGTGAGCCGATGTGTGGGCGGGCGAAGCAGGAAGGATCCTCCAGCTCACCTGTCTTCAGAAAGCAGGAGCTGCTTTAAAAATCCATTTGTTTACACAGCATTTAGTGGATCTTGTAGGGGTACAGGTATGAGCTATTGGTGACCATCCGATTAATGGCCAAGGTTTTAAGAATTATAATAGGACTTATATACATCTAATAAATGTCTGAATGGCAGGAAAATAGTATGAGCAAACCCTTGCGACGCCTGCTGGCAGAAAAGTGAATCGCAGTCTTGAAAGGCAGAAAATGACATGGTAACGTTCCTTTCGTTTTTGTTATTAAGTGTTTCAAGTTTTATAAACGATAAAATGATAAGAATGACTTTGTACAGTACAGTACTGTACTACATGTTTTCATATTGCATTTTAATTCACATTATTGTTTGAAATAAGGGTGGCATGGTGGTCTTTTCACAGCAGGAAGGTCCTGGGTTCAATCTCAGGGTCTTTTCTTTGTGGAGTTGCATGTCCTCCCCCTGTCCGTGTGAGTTTACTTCTGGTGCTCCGGTTTCCTCCCACAGTCCAAAGATACTATAATACTTTGTTCCTAATGGAATGGAATGTGTGGGAAAGTGCCCTGAGATGGATTTTCGCCCTATATAGGGTTGGTTCCTGTCCTGCACCTGTGCTACCAGTTAGGCCCTGGGTTCCTGTGACCAGGGACTGGATTAAGCAGGTGTGAACATGAAATCATATCATTATGACCATTGTTCGACTCGTCAGCGCCGCGTTGCAGAAATCAAACCTGATAAAGAACTCTTTTGGAGTTAACCTCATCATAGACTTCAGATTTGAGCCTGGTCTTTTTCGAAAACGTCGTCTCACCAGTGCTCTTGTAAATGAATGGAAGAAAGCTGATGTTTCACTCAGTCAGGTTCCAAAATTTCGTGGACGCCTTCAGAAGGGTGAAAGCTCCACAAGCTTGTGACTATACAGTCTGAGAGGAACTATAGAACCCAGTTCCAGCTCATTCTGCTTTTGACCGACTCTGTAACGGATGGAGATCCTCTCTATCCACCGAGTCCATGTGTTGGCTCAGTAGGTCTGAGGTGTGTCCGAGCGTGGGATATCTGTTCAGTCAGACAATGCAGGATTGTGTGTTTGTATACACGTTTGCGTGTTTTTGTGGTTCGGTGGAAGCTGGCCAGACCAGCCTTCCTCTCTTTTTTTCAGCCCACGCTATAAAAACACGCACATTCCTGCCGCTCCCCGATCTTGGCGCGTTAGCCTCGTTGTGTGTTTTGGGAAAAGCTTCTGTCCAAATCAATTCATGCTTCTGAAAGGTTTCTCTGCTCGTCTCCTTCAACACATCGTGGGAATTCTCCCAATCTGAAAGGAGGAACCGTCCACAAGGGGTTTGAGGGGATTTCAAGCTCCGTAATCAAAACCCACTGCCGAGGGTCTTGCACAACCACGCTTTCTCATGACAGGCATGCACAAAATGTTTACACTGTACAAAACCAATGCTGGCATTACAGCTGATTTACAGTCTTACGCAAAAGCCTGGTCCCTGCAGGACTCTACAAAATCAACAAAACATGTCGTTTGATCGGGGGCGCCCCAAATTTTTGCATAAGACTAAATTGATGTGTCATTAAATTGTATGTGAGCGCTCGCAGTGAGAACATTTTGAAAACAAGCCTGCACATTGCGTTGTGGTAAGTCAATTCAGTTAGGGTGCAACGTGGGAACCAGCTCTAGACAGGGTGCCAATCCATTGCAGGGCACACACTCACACACACATACACACCTGGACAATTTAGAGGCTTCCGCTGACTTGTGGGAGGAAACCGAAGTACCCATAGGCAACCCACATGAACAAGGGGAGAACATGCAAACTCCACACACCGGGTCCAGGCCAGGAATTGATCTGGGACTCTCTGACTCTCTGAAGTCCTGTGCCAGCGTGCCACCCACTTTATAGAACCCTTTCTCTTTAAACATCATACGATATGTATATCTTTATTATTTTTGATAAAATAGCTTTTAACAAATGTAGATTGTGTGCCCACTGTGACCCTCACAGGGAAAAGAGATGGCAGCAGTAGATAAGTTATTTACGTAAGTACTTAACTCATCTGCAAAAATCCTACAAATGACCTTATCATCTTTAACTAACCACAGCAGCAACAAGATCAAAACATTTTCAGACACAAGGAACCAAATATACAAAATACTTGGGATTTTTAAACATAAATGCTTCTAAATCGCTCATAATTAGATATGGTAATATTCAGTAATGCAGTAAATAATGATATTTAACCCAAAAAATAGTTATTATTGTCCCTCTAAAACACCGTCACTGCATGTTAGCCCATTAGTTATGATCGCTCGGCTACGCGGTATGACATGAGGCCTGACCTGGCATTCACTGGGAGCAGGCAGAGCTACACCCTGCGCCAGTCTAAAGCCCGATGTTCACATTTCAAGCCGCACTCAGGATTCGAACACAGACTCTCAGGAAGTGAAAAATGCGTTTTTTACCAGAGAATCTTCATTAAGGTTTGTTAATATTTTAAGCTGCTGTTGATGTCCATCAGGTCTAACCTAAGTCACTACACAGAAATTAGCTCCAGCGATGGGATTACTGATGGTCCATTATACTCCTGTCTTTGTTCTTCTCTCGCTCTCTTTCTCTCTCTGAGGGGTTCTGGTGAAGAATAAAGCATTTCGGTGCCGGCTTGTTGGATCAGTCCAGGGTCAGGTCTCCAATGGGCCCTGTAATCGTTAACATCCTCTCTCTAAAGCCTGTAAGTAATAAAAACTCTTTTGAGGCTGAAATCCGGTGCTTGTTTCCCGCTGTAAGTCCGTTGCTTAACATTAGCGTAGGTTAATCTATATAAACGCAGCTCGCACACCGAGTAACGTATCATTAGTAACATTTCCCTCATAATTCCGCGGGCCGGCCGTCAATCACAGCCACAATTAAATTGTTTAATGAATAAATTTGCATGGATAATGGGCCGACGGCAGGCAAACATCTGTCTGGAGCCGTAGCGATGCCACGCCGCGTGTCAGACCCCCATATGGAACGCTAAAGCCAGCGCTGTTTTGATGCTAACTAAATGAAAACTCGCACCCGAATTAATTTGACGGTGCCGAAATCACTTAGTGAGATCACTTCCTATCTTCCTCGCTGCACATTCGCCGAAACCGCGTGCGAATCAGGGTATTATATTTTACTTAATCATTATAACAGATTCCTAAGGTCATGTTTTAGAGCGCTCCTGTTTGGCGTGTTTAGAGCCTTTCTCTGTGCACGTTAAGGGCGTCAAGTTTTGAAAAGAACACATGTATATTAACGCCGTCCTTCACACTGACGGACTTTGATGCTGCGTGAAATGTTTAATCGGAGCCTGTTCTATTTCTGCATTAAAATCAGGCCCACCAATCAGAGCTCGGTCGTCGGGCAGAACAGCTCATGAAGAGCTATTAAAGACAGTTTCTTGTTCAGTGCATTCTAATCTGTTCATGCCCACAAAAAACACAAACGATGTAATATAAAGGTTCCCGCACTAATCTCCGCTTGTGTCTTTGTATTTTGTAGGTTGACGATGTGAGATGGACACCAAAAATCTCCAAGACGTTAAGAGAAGAGAATTTAAAGAAAGTTAAAGTGTATAGAGAGTTTTCAGAGGGAGGTTTCGCTAACTCATTCATTTACTTCCATGGATCTCCATGGAGAGAACATGCCAAACACTGGCCAGACAGTAACTGGGACTGAGGCCAAATCTCATGCTCTGTGAGGCACCAACTGTCCGTGTTCAGCTTGTCGTAAGTGCAAATACGTCGCAGTTATTTATCAATATCTCTGCTCTCCGGTGTTGTTTTAACCTCTTTAGCGCTCCCGCTCTATTTTCTCTGCCACCCTCTGGGTGAGAAATGTTCCTGGGCAGGAAACGGAGAGCGTGTCATTCAGGAAGCGAAGAATTTCCGGCTGTCGGCCTTAATGGCTGCATGATTCTCTCAGCTTTCCTCTATAACCAGCAGTAGATCACTCTGCGAGAATGTGGAAGCAAAACAAACATCTTCCCCTCACTGTGGGAGCACATGTGGACGATTCAGCGAACCTCAGGAGCGACTAGCGCGGTTAACTAATCGCTCCAGCAAATATAATCACGGCTGTGATGATCTACGGCACTCGCCTTTAATGTTATCCGCGATAACATACTCCCTCTCATGTTGTATTGCTTAAAATTTGTGCATCTGTGTACCAGACCAAATCCAACCCAGAATCAACCAGGAATGCTGGTAATGCTGCTGGTAAAATTCAGAATATATTTAAACTGATATGAAGCCAAATCAGAATTTTTGGGTGCTGACGTGGCTCAAAACACGCCAGCTAACCTTTATGCCCATATGCCTTCGGGTCAGGATGGGCTTCTGATAGAAGTAGAAAGAGGCTCGTTAATCCAGTGGCCCTAAACCAATGAACACGTCTGACGCTGTGGTGGACTGGCATCCATTCCAGGGCATGCTTACTCCTGTGCTCTAAAAACCAGTGATAAAGCCAGTATGTTTGAGTGATGCTCTCTATCTTTCTGGTTGAGACTCACAAACTTGTATTTATTATTAGTTTGAATTCCCACTCGACGAATCCTAAAAGGCTGCAGCAGAGTCTGATGTGTTTTCCACATTTTGCACTTACATCCTGTAGCTCTGCTCTCCCGACTTACGACCTCGCTGACAGCTCCTGATACTCTAAATATGTTCATGTGCACTTTATTGCGCCGTGGGAGTTCGGAGGAACGCCGCAAAATATATCAGTTACGTTGGCCTCCGCCCCCGAGCTAGACGGGGACGGGATGCGTTTCAACGCTTCTTCTTGTGTTAGTAGCTTGGTGTGGCGGCCATCTTGGTCTGGAACGAGGACTTTAGCTGTCCTGCTTATTGCTGATGGGCGGATATTGTCTTTAATGTGCTGCCGGACCCAGAGGATCAGCGGAGCGATGAGTCCTTCCATCGCTTCCTTCTGAAATATGGAACACTTCAGCGCTGCATACCAGCAATAAAAGCTTTATTTGGTTTCCAGATGGTGGACAGCCTGTGGTACTTTATGGCTGAAGATGCTAGAGGACGTTCTGGGATTGGAATGAGGACAAAGAAGTCGTCCATCAGAAGGGAAGAAGGGTGCTACGCAAAGTTCACTACAGCCGGGTCTGAACGGCGTAGGTCTACGTGACCTGTAATGCTTTGATTCAGTCTGCAGGTTTATTTTGCTGATAAAGGCAAAGTGAGTGGCTTCGTCTTCTCCTTAGACCTTTCCTTATAATAGTACAAATGAACCAAGAGCACGATCTTACCAAAAACAAGTATAGTTAGTTGCACGATTAGTGCAAAAATACAAAGTATTAAGGAGACCAGGACTGGTCACATACTCACGTACGTCATCACGAAATTTTGTTTTGATACGCTCCGTTAGAGTATTAGTGGAAGATGGATGCTCAAAAGGCGAAATGTAACATGTGGAAAGGCTCCAACATGGCAAAATATCTAAAGCGTGGTGTTGATAGCAGGGTACCGGGTTCGAGCGACTGCTCTAGAGAGAGGGAGAGTCTAAAACGCTTAACATGAACAAAACTTAACGTGGCAAACAATGACCTAGGAAAACCAAACTTCTCTCAGTTATTACTGATCATAAGTAACCTCTACTGCTGAAATGATCAACCTGTGATCCAAAAGGAAAGGAATCATTTTTACTTTTCTTCCCATTGAAACCTGTACAAATAAAACACTTAATGTAAAAATGATTAGAGATGAGTAGAGAGTAGAGATTACTTATGAGAGACGTTTTGTTTCTAGGTACCGCATTAAGCTTTTTCCGTATAACAGGTTTAAATGAGAAATAAGCAAAAATGATGACTGGCAGAAATATAAAAAATACAGAAATTCTTTATAGCTAAACATTTGGCACATTCTCTTTCAGTGAACGAAAGAACGCAGTAAAATGAAGTAGTAAAGTGTATAGACTGAAAACCAGACCCGGCTCCTGCATTCTGAATCAGCTACAGTGTTCTGACCTGCCAGTAGTCCAGTGTGAAACCAAAGAATACTTTAGGGCGCTAGCTGGAACCTTCTCAGAGGAACCTAAGCAAACGATTCGGTTTCCACAGCTGATACAATGTAACCAGGGTTTTACATCATGAGCTATTGATTCTGGACGGTACAGAAACTGAAATATTGATCAGTAGGAGCAGGATCGGTCGTCCCTTCATGCTGCTGTAATCCTGTTTCTCTGTGTTTGTTTTGTGATCTATTGCATGAGTCCTGATCTCTCAGGCCAATCCCTCTTACACATGTTGCTTCCTTCAGGCTCTTTGGACCTTTAGTCCAGCCCTATCTTTCTGTTTGCATGGGTTTTTGTCCCCCCCCCCAGCTTGCTTTAGTAATAAGCGAGCCCTTCATAAAATAATAAACGTCCGCGTCTGCACTATACTGCCCTCGCTTCATGAGATTCTCATCAACGTCTCTTGATTAGACCGGTTTCTCTGCAACACACCCCTTGTCAGTTTCCGTAGCTAAGAGGCTCCATTCTCTGGCTGGTTACAAACGGAGAAACTTGAGAGTGCTCGAGGGAAAGAAACAGACAGTGAGAACATTATGAGTGCATAAATCTCCGCTTTCACACCCAAACACCGAGCGATCGTAAGCTACCAACGTAAACACGGTTAAACACACATACACACATAAGTTTGTGACCTGTCAAACAGTCTCTGTGGCTCCTTCAGGACGCTCTTAAATAAGATAGACACAAAGAAATGTACCGGATAATAAAGACATGTAATCATCTAATCAGAGTTTGAGCTTCTAAAACTTTTAAAAGAATACAAGAAATGGCAAATTTTGCATACACACTTTGAGAAGCTAACCATCAAGAACAAGTAGAAATAATGATCACAACAAGATATACTCAAACTGTGAGCAAAAAAAGAAATAAATAAAATAAAAACAATTCAATGATGGAAATGGCACAAATCCGATGTAATCAGTGCTCCATTCAAAACACAGGGTCAGGTTTAATTTCTGAGATAAAAGCTAGGAATTAAAAGACTAAAATAACTAGGAATAAAGATAATAATAATATTAGGAATAATAATAAGCATGCAGTCCTGCAAAATTATGTCCAAATTAAAAATGAGTCCATAATAAAAGGCATGCTCCTGCGTGGATGGATTGGTGATTGGAGCCCGGTGCTGGAAATGGCAGATCCTTTGATGACCTGGGTTCGAATTCTGGGAGGATCTTGCAAGCTGAAGGTAAGGTGCTATGGTTATGGAACGCTTCTTCTTGTCCAGTGTGTTTTCTCTGGGGGTACGCTGGCTGTCCTTTCCAGGGTGTTCCTCTGCCTGCAGCCGATGAATTTTAGGTTAGGCTCCCGACCAGGATAAGCATGGATAGAACAGGATACTAAAAAAAGCAAATCTGTCTTTGGTAAGCAAATGCGTGCATTTTGGTAAATGTTTTAAAAAATAGTATTTTTATTTTATACACTTTCTACTCTTTGGTCATGTGTCACCATCTGTATTTATATTAATTATCATGTCCAATTATACCCCAATAATGCGTGCAATAGTTTTTGTTTCTGTGCAATAACATTCTCACATAAGCAAACAAGAATGTGATTTTTTCATGTTTTTTTGCAATTTTTTGTCCGTGTAGCTGCTTACCTATTACATCTCTGCTCCTCTTTTTAATTCTTGTACTGATGTGACGGTTTAAATTCCCCTGGAAATCATTAGGGAATCAATAATATCTTATCTTATCTTCAGTACTGCCAGGATGTTCTCTTCATAAAATCAACTGATAAATGAATGAATTAATGAATTAACCAGTGGCATTTGTTCCCGAATGTTATGCCAGCACTGTGATCTTCTCATCTCCATGTAATTCAGTCTTATGTGATTATATTTATCTGTATCCTCACATTTCAGCTTTTGAGCCATCATCAGTCCAGCTCTTCTGATTAACCGACAGGATCGTCATTAACATGCTAATTAAATTCAGTTACACTTACACCTAAACACTGGGAGCTTACTGGAGATGTAGCATGCTAACGTCAGCTGTATCTCAAGTCTGTAAGGAAGAGTGTAGCGCCAGCTGGTTCAACGAATGACGTGGGGTAAACATCCGAATGTAGCACTAGCTAGCATGCGTACAAACTGGAGGGTTAGTGCCCTGCATCTCAGGTAATGTCCACAGAGCAGAAGCTGGATTTTGCTTCTATCCCTGGATAATTACGTAAGAATGTTAGAATTTGATCGTAGCACCAGATATTGCTTCTGAAGTAGAGATAGCAGGCTAGTCCTAGCTCCAGTTATTCTCCCTAAATAATAAGCAACCAAACCAACATCTAAAACTCTGTAACAACAATTCTTCTACACCTATGGACCGTGACTAGAGTGTTCTAAGTAGGATGAACGAGAGATGGTGTGTGTAAGGGTCCTACCATTAATGGGTGGTGTGAAAGAAGAATGCTGGCACGTTTAGCCTAGCACCAGCTAATGCCTGACGCTCTCCACTTTCCGTGGCTTTTTATGATCTTATTTCGTGTACTTCTCGGTTTTTAGTGCTCTAACACGCCGTGTGATACCGTGCATCGCTGCTCTTCCTGTACTCAATCAGAATTATGGAATAATAACTCAGCCAGGCTGTCTGTCGTAACTCTCGTACCTTAGATAATGATGTAATGACTGGACTAGCCTCAGGAGGATCTGGCTCCGCTTTCCCAGTTCCCAGAACGTTTGGTTCGGAGGCGTGTGATTGCTGGGACTGGAGAAAAGGGTCCGTCCTCCGTCAGCAGCGTTGGTCTGATGTAGATCCTGAGATGATCTAATCTTTGTTTTCACTCAGACAGAAGGACAGACGTGATGACGGAGGTGGATTAAGACGTCACAGAGACCGAAACTCAAACCCAAAGCTGTGGGCTTTTCTTTAGTTTACACTCAGGATGCAACTGGGATTTTTTAAGCCGACATTCTTATGCAAAGGTACAGAGTCCCTGAAGAGTCATGGTAAAAAAAAGCAATGACATTGAGTTCCCTCACAAATGTATTGCATTCCCTCCCCAATAAATGGTGTTCAAATGTTTTGCAGTGTGAGTAGTCAGGCTTTCTACAGCAGTGTGAAAAAGTGTTTGCCCCCTTCCTGATTTCCTGTTTTTTGCATGTTTGTCACACTTCAGTGTTTAGGAACATCAAACCAATTTAAATATTAGTCAAAGACAACACAATAAACACAAAATGCAGCTTTTAAATGAAGGTGTTTATTATTAAGGGAGAAAAAATCCACAACCACAATAGCCTTGTGTGAAAAAGTGATTGCCCCCTAAACCTAATAACTGGTTGGGCCGCCCTTAGCAGCAGCAACTTGGCAGCAACAATGTGACTACAATATCGGTGGCTTCTTGAAGCCCAATTAACTGTATCTGAGGGAGGAGATGGCCTGTTTGGGGATCAAGTTTCTCTCTTATTTTATGCCATCTTAATCAAGGGTTCCAACATTGCGGACTGCATTTCTTCAGCTGCAAGAACGTTATTGAGGTAGAATGCCTGCATGTGGGTTGAGCATCACATGCAGGCATGATTTGCCATCTGAGGGAGGAGTGGCCAGTTGTCGGATCACCTCGAGTGCTGCAGCAGTGACCAGTGTGAGATATAAAGGTCTATATTGCATTATCAGCACGTGCCTAAGTGTAACTACTGGCTCAATAACAAAGTGCTGAGAAATCCTAAAATCTTTTGGTGCCGCAGATGAGCATCATCCAGACAATGCCGCTCCCTGCCCATAATGCCCTGGGACACACTACGAACCCCTGGCAGCGAAGGCCTGAGCATTAGCTCTGCTAACGACCCTGGAACTCTTCCACTCTGCCTCGGACGGGGAGAAATTCAGCACTTTTATGATTTTTTTTCTCCTCTGGTTGGTTTTACTGAGTTTTGGTTCCAGCGTTGCTTCTGAAGTAGACGACGGAGAAAAATCAAACCGTGCTTCGTTCTTTCCCTTTTTTTAACTGATGAGACAAAACCCCAAATCGACTGGGGGACTTTTATTAACTGCAGAGGGAAGAAAATGTGGTGCTAACGTGCAAAATAAAAGCTGCACTGCCCTTTAAAAAGGGAAATTAGGATTTTGAATCAAAGTGGGAACTGAGGGGGAAGCAGTTACACACCCAAGTGTGTGTTCCTGGATGTATATACTGTTTGTGTGTGAGTGTGTGTGTGTGTGTGTGTGTGTGTGTGTGTGTGTGTGTGTGTGTGTGGGAGAGAGAATGCAGGGCAGCGTGTGAATACGAACCCTGACTGTGATTAGCGTGGGCTTGCAATTGGCCAAAACAAGCACTTAATCAAAAGCAGATGCCCCACCTCTGTGTGTGTGTGTGTGTGTGTGTGTGTGTGTGTATGTATGTGTGTGTGTGTGTGTGTGTGTTTATTTGGTCCAATACTACTGAGATTAGACTTTTAAACGCGATACACGCTGTGTTTGTGGGATTTGATCTGCTTCTAAACACAAGCTGTGATGATTCACTGCTCATAAACCAGAGTTTCTCTTACTGAGTGATAGATGATTACGTTCTTCATTTCTTCTCGCTACGGATCTCTGAAATTTCCCATAATAAAACAGTCTTGCGGTTCCGGTGGCTCGGCGGTAAGAGCCAACTGCTTGTAATGGCAGTATTTGAGAGCCTGTTTGAATCCCAGTAGGACTTCCTACGTGAATGCCTGGTGGTGAGTTTACAGAACCCGTGATGCACTGGCACAGTACCTCTGCCCATGCCCAGTGAATTCTGAGTTAGGTGCCAGGCCCTCTCTGTCAGCCTGACCAAGATTTAAAAAAAAAGTCAAGTCAGATTTATTGCTAAAGTGCTTTTTTTTTTTTTTTACAATGGAGCATTGTCTGAAAGCAGCTTTACAATTTTAGATGATCTAATCTTAAAAAGTAATATCTAACCTCAATCAAAACTGAGCAGGCCTGGGGCGACAGTGGCAAGGAAAATCCCTAAACGTTATAAAGAAAAACCCTTGGGAGGACCAAAACTCAAAAAGGGACCCGACCTGCTTGGGCAGCTTGGATGTTATAGATAAGAATTAGCTGTCTAATTAACAGATTCTCAGTAATAGTTTAAATAAAAATAAACTACATATATATTAACAGAGAGAATATATTTAAAGACATAATAATTAATACTACAATAACAGGCAGACTAACATTTAAAAGAACCTGAAATATTATGAAGAGTCTAAGAAAATAGAGAATATAAAAACTGTAGTGAATAAAGAACAGGACACTCTGCTAATGATTTCAAAAATCTTATCCACTTCTGTTTTATTAGAAGGCTCAGTTCAGGAACCTTTTCAGGAACATTTTTTTGGATCCAAGGAACCTTAAGGCTTGTTTGCGTTATAGAAGTCTTTTCAGAAACTCACTCATTGGTACCTCGGGAAAGTTGTCAGAAAACTAGAAGTATGAGGTTACGATTTAGCCCATCCTAACCCTAACTCTAATCCTACTGTTTTTCAGGAACTTTGATGTCTTTTGTGCTACAATAAACAGACATGGCTCGGCTTAAGCACTGATGGCAATGGCAAGAGTATTGTGGGCCAAATTTGGCCCTGCTGATGCCAGCCACAATAAAGTTTGTGACTCTGGGCCGCATGGGGCCCGCATGTAATCTACCATAGGTAATGTTTGTGCAGGATTTGCATTTTGGGCCAAATGCGGCCCGCCGGGTGCAGTTCTGGATGTCTACTGGCAGCCAGATCCCGAATCATTGCTGTCATTCCACAATGGTATGTGGACCGAGGGAAAAGGCAAGTGTGAGCTGTCACTTGTTTACTATTAGGGCCTGATGGGAACTTAGTATTTTTGCTCTCGGGTGGCAGAGTGGTCCAATACACTAAGTGTCTTCTGCCAAGGTCAAATGATACATGCAGACACAATTGGATTTGTCTGAGGGAGGGGAGGCCAGCTGGGGAATCATCCCCTGGTATTGCAACAGTGACCTCTGCCTGTGCTGCGATGGACTTGCATCCTGGTCTTCCTATGTCTGTACAATGTCCTCTCTGGGGATCGGAGTCACTGCAATCATTAAAAAAAAAATCCCCTTTTCTCTTCGGTTCCTTTTATAGGTTATTTTTCTTTTTAAAATGTTGCCTCCTTTTCTCTTTTCAAGATACATTAGCTAAAATAAAAATAAAAAAGTTTTTTAAAGAGCTTTCAGAGAGTATTAACCTTTATTTAACATTTCCACTATTGTTTTTGACAAACTCAGAGCACCTCAGAGCAGACAAAGCCTTGAGCACCCCCATGTCTGTTTGACATCCCCCGGGGGGGTGCAGTCCCCCTGGGAGCCATAGTCCTAACCTAACAACAATCCAAATTCTAACCCTAACCCCAACCCTAAACCTAACCCTAATCCAGTTTAACCCTAACCCTAATCACAACCCTAACCCTAACATGCATAAGTCCTGGTGCATGGTATGAATATAACATATAAGATTAAAATAACCCATCTCCTAACTCTAACCCTGTTCCTGATCCTAACCCTAACCCTAATATGCATATGACTCCTGCTGCACAACACTGATATGAATAATGTAAGGTTATAATAACCCACTTCCTAACCCTAACTCCAACCTTAACCCTAACCCTATTCCTAACCCTAATATTCCAAATACTTCTGGTGCACAACATTAATATGAGTAATATGATGTTATAAATAATAATAACCCATCTGCTAACCCTAAGCCTAATATGCATGACACTCAGTGCACAACGTTGATATGAATAATGTTATAAATATAATAATCCATCCTCTAACCCTAACCTATCTGCTAACCCTAACCCCAATGCCAGCATAAACCCTAACCCTAACCCTAACCCTAACCCTATTCCTAACCCTACCTTAATAATAAATCCTACCCTAATATGCATATGGCTCCTATTGCACAACATTGATATGAATAATGTAACACACATTAAAAAAGGCCCTCGAGTGGTACAGCATTCAGATTCACTAACATCCTTCCACTGGGGGCCGGTCTTGGTGGGGCCTTTTGACTGGGCGGGGCTTCATGTGCATAGCCGATCGCCTTTCAGTGCTGTAACACCTGTAGGTGTCACTGTTGCACCCTGTGCCTCCACAACCCTCACAAGGAAAAGCAAGGTTAAAATGTAAATAATAATTACATGAATAAAGCACTGTATTGTCTCACATTAAAACTCCTGGATGATCAGAGCAAAAGAATGAGCTACACACTGGGCTTTTAAAGGCTTGTTTTTGGAAGATAGGAGGAGCCATGGTGCCTGGAAGAATCCAACTTGAAGACTACACCAATCTCCAAACAGATCCAACCTGTTCAATCTGCATGCATTTGCTTTGTGGTGATAGCAGAGTGATTTTCAGAGTCTTATTTTTAAAATCATTTCTAATCATGTGGTACCATAATGGCACAGCAGAAGGTAAAGGGTTCAAGTCCCACCTCCTTAAGCAAGGCCTTAACCCTCAGTTTCTTAGACTGTACCTTTTCAAACTGTATCAGTCGTAAGTCGATCTGCTAAATGAATAAACGTGAATGGAACCGAGTTTGAGCATCTGATATCTTCTGCAAAGACAGCGGAGAAGCGTCAGGAGCATCAGACGCTTCCATCCACCCATCAACTCCCAGGTGGAGGAAATTAGCGAGGAGTAAACCCAATGCTCTGCTGATCATCTCTACCTCCTCAGGTTCTCTGCAGGACACGCTCTATTACTCCAACACCTGTGCATGACATGTGGAACCTTAATGTCTTTCCATTTGCCATTTGTTTCCTCCTAAACAAGGCGGCGACGCTCGGGGACCGGCAGCTGTGGCGTCACACTCAAACGAGCAGGTGCTTCCTCAAACGTATCTCCAACCTCCGATTAATGCTCAGGTACAGCTGTGCTTCACGGTGCGCTCGGTCTGGACGCCGCCTTCCTCCACGCTTTGGCGAGAGCAGCCAATTGTTAACGATGGAACCAGAAGTTTGAATTTATTTATTAGCATCTGGATGGAGGGGTTCACCTCTGCTGGCTGGTGTAAAGATTACTTACATGACGTCCAGCAGTCGCTAAGACTATGACTTTTGACTGACGATAAATAAAACAATGAAGATGTGGATAGCCATTGAGGTCCAAGACATAGATAAGAAGCATTTTTAAGGATTTTAGCAAATAAGTGCATACATTTTAAAAGATTCTTGTGCAGACTTATTAAACTGGCAGAGATGCCCAATATACGTGTGTTCCTCGGTGGTAAGAGCGTGAAGATATGGTGGTGTGTTTACAGAGCCCTGTCCAGGGTGTACCTCTGCCTCGGTGTATTTTAGTGTCTTTTTGGCACACGGCAGCGAGAAGGGGCGGCCCCTGGGGGTCTCATGGGTCCTATAAGCACCTTTGAACTTGGCCACCTTTTTTAGTAGTTTAATAACACTGCACACACACACACACACACACACACACACACACACACACACACACACACACTATATACTGTGACACATAGTGTATATAGTAGTTTAATAAGAGCCTCCATTCTGCTCTGCACTATACACACATGTGAAAGGGAATTAGACCATTGTGGCCACTTCCTGTTTTTAAAGGGGATGGAGAAATATGACATGTCGAATTTTATGTCCTTCATTTCCTCTGTATTTTACAGCTCTCTCTCTCTCTCTCTCTCTCTCTCTCTCTCTCTCTGCCCTCATTCCATATCACTACCAACCAAAGTCCCAGAGATTTTTTGAACCACTTGCTTTTAAAAATAGTTTAGGTTTATCTTCTGCAAGCGTGCCAGTTTGTCATTTTCACGAGTAGCCTGTGTATATGTATTCTTATTTATAATAACTAGAACCTCTTCTGGTACAACCCAAGTCAGAAAAGTCAGTTGGGACGGTATGGAAAATGCTAATAAAATGTATATGCAGTTTTCCTTGCATTTACTTTGACTTTTATTTCATTGCAGACAGTATGAACCCAAGGTCTTTTATGCTTTGTCAGGTCAACTTCATTTCATTTGTTAATAAACATCCATTCCTGCATTTCAGGCCTGCAACGCATTCCAAAAAAAGGTGGGTCGGGGGCAAATTAGGGCTAGTAATGAGGTTAAAAAACTAAATACTGATGTGATTTGAAACAGGTGATTATAATCATGATTTGCTACAAAGGTCTTTGAGGAGCAAAGATGGGCAGAGGATCTCCAGTTTGTCAACAAATGAGTGAGGAAAATTATTCCTCAAATTGCTCCTCAAAGAAAGATTGGAAGGGATTTACATATTTCAGTCCTAACTTTTTCTGAGTTGTCTTGAAAAATGCATGATGTCATCTTGAAGGCAGCTTATGTTGCTCTGAAATCTCGGTGTACTTTTCTGCATTAATGCTGCATCACAGAAGTGGAAATGAGCTTTACCAAGGACCCTGACCCGACCCCAAACCATGCCAGAGCCTGGCTTTTGGACCTGTTCCTCATAACAGTCTGGATGGTCCTTTTTGTCATTTCGCCTAATAAAAGATCTATTATACTGATTGGTCTGAACACACTCCCCGTTTCCACTGTGTGATGGTTTATCCCAGATGCCTCCTAGCCCAGATAAGTCACATCATTATTAGTTAACCTCATTACTAGCCCTAAATTTCCCCATCGCAGCTTTTTTTGGAATGTGTTGCAGAACTGAAATGCAGGAATGAATATTTATAAACAAATGACCCATGAAATATCTCAGGTTCATACTGTCTGCAACGAAATAAAAGTCAAAGCAAATGTAAGGAACACTTTTTTTTATTATTTCCATTTTCCATAATGTCCCGGCCTTTTCTGATTTGGGGTTGTAGCATTTCAATGCATCATCCAACGTCTATGAAGCTTCAGGTGACGGAGCGCTAACGCTGATTAGGTGTTGGCACCCAATAAATGCAGTATTGTGCATTTCACGTGTCCATAAAACACTCGGATGACTTAGGGAACATCCAGATGTCCGTCCCCAACGACCTTGACTTTGGAAAGCAGCGCTTTTCTTCTTCAGTGCCAGTTTTGTTCAGTGTTCTGTTCCGATCTGATTCTAAACATGAACGGAGATGTCAGTGGCGTCCTGGAAATGTCTGCACGTCTTTAAGCTGTTATCCTTGGCTTCCTTATACTCCTTCAACGTTGTGCATTGTGTAGTTTTTCCACGTCTTGTAGCCTTTTCAAACTCCTCTTCAGTTCTTGAGAACAATCAGACTTTTGGGTGCTTCTATAAAGAGCACCCTCTACAATCCACACCTCCAATCATCAGGACAGCTGTAGCTACAGCCTGTAGAGCGTAGGGACATGATTAGGGACTGGGTTATGGTACCCTAAAGGAGGATGCACACGCTAAAATCGGAAGTGCCTCGAGTGAGAAGCGCTACAAGATCTGCATGTATGCATTCGGAACATTATCGTTTAGTTTTCATTCGTTCATGGAAAGTGTAGTACATTTTGTCATGGATCTTGGTTTCAAATATTATTTTTTATTTAGTCCTCGTCTTGTTTTTGTTGTTGTTTTGACGTCAATGAATATTTTTCGTCATAGTTTTCATCATCATTTCTCTCTCCTTCCTCTTCATAGTTTCTCTGTCTTTCTCTCTCTCTAACAATTTTTTTCCTCTCTCTCTCTCTCTTGCTCTCTCTCTCTCTCTTTCTCTCTCGCTCTTCCCCCCTCCTTCTCTCTTCACAAACACGCCTGCAGCCGTGCCCTTTCCTCTTCAAACTAATTACCTCGGCTACCTTGTACCCGCGGCCCCGCGGGATGCTAACAACTGTCAGAGCCGTATTATTTTTGAAATTTAAACAATCATCTTACGCGCCGCGCGGCTAAGATCCCGGCCTTTTCGTCGGCTTCGACCTTCAGTAATTAATACCCCAGGGCCCATTATTGGCAAAGCCTTTATCCTCTGGGCCGAGGAGCCTCGAACCCGCTAATTACGGCCAAGCAGCTAATCTCGCCGCCGCAGCGCTGATTGACAGCTACACCTATTCTACTAATTGCCTGTTGCAGACAACACCTGGTGAAGCGCGGTGTCGGGGGAGGCAGGATAGCGCCGAAAACTCCCATCAGCCTCGTGGGAAGAGCAGCCAGTGTTTTTTAGAGACAGACAGAGAGAGAGAGAGAGAGAGAGAGAGAGTTGTTGTGGTTGCTGGGATGTGTTCATGCCTCATGGAAGCACACAGGCTATGCACAAGTACTGTTAAGACTGGACCTGTGTGTGCTGTGGGTGTGAATGCACTCCACCTGAGCAAATGGGGGCCGGTATACGCTCCGTCGTGAGGTCTCAGTGTAGATTTCGCCCCTCTTTGCCATCTGTGTGTGAATAGTGCACATTTGCATGCACATTTAGGTCTTACCTTTGCTTTATCTGTGTATGGGCTTGGCATGTCTTAGGAGTTTGCATGTACATGAAGTCTGAAGGTTAAGAAATCGGAGGTGTCCTCAAGGCTTTGTTGTGTACCCCATCCCAGGGGACTCCTGAAGCAAAAAGGGTGGAGCGTAAACTCAATGTATTCACTTTATACCAAACAAAATGGTTCAGCTGTTATTGGATCAGGCACCTGAGTTCACTACACTGCTTTTAAAGCTTTTGTAAGACAGGGTATCTCACGTTCCCGACTGAGTTTTGCTGATGTTTAGGGCGAATGAGACCTGCTGCTGAACCGAACTGAACACGCCCCAAAATAGAACCCAAAGTACGTGCCAGAGTAAACATGGATACAACAGCTAACACACAATGGGAGCCGTAGCTACCTCGGGATCTATTAATGCACATATAGCTATAGCACTCTCTCGTTTGGCTCTTTATACAGAAACAAACATAATGTAGCCAGATCTAGCTATCGTTCTAGTAGTAGTGCAGAATTTTTATTAGTTCTCATTGGCTGTTGATGGGACCCGTTCAGACCACTGTACACAACTAGATTACCCTCAGAGTCAGGCCGAAAAAAACAAACATGTGTGATGTTCTGACTGGTCTGAAACACAATCGGGAGTCCAAAAATTGGAGTGAACAATACTCCATTCTCTCTTCAACTATCGACTCAGACTGGCGAAATATCCGCAGACTACAGCAGACCAGCTCAGACGCGGCCAGACTGAGAGTCAGGGCTAAAATCAGCGTGGTGTTACCCTGGCTTTAGATGAAAACCAGACCACAGTTTTGATTAATTCAAGCCCTGAAAGGGTTCATAAGCTTTTTACTGTCCATGTAGTATAAATGTTTTTTTTCTGACTTTTTGACACGAACCTATAAAGTACGTGTTGCCTTTTGGCATCTCTAAAGTCTCCCTCTATGCTGTCATGGACCGGTGACCTGTCCAGGACTGGTCGTGCCTTGCACACTGTGGTGCTGGTTACACACATCTCCCATGACCATGAATGGAATTCACAGAAAGCCTAAACGTAGCTAAACAAATTGAAAGAAAAACAAAACGCATTCCTTATTCCTGTCTATCCCAGTCAGGGAATAAAGAAAAATATTCCTGTTTGTATAATTTTAATAACACACTTTCAAGACCTAAATCCAATCCTGAACTGATCAAATAAATGAAGCTACGACATACAACACTTCCTGTAAAGCTCGTGATCATAAAGCTTTACAACTGCTTTTTTAATTGGTTGTAATTAGACAAAAGAATTTGTTGTACACATTTTAGAAACTCGAATGCCTCATAAAGCTGCAATAAAGCACTGGAGTTAATTCCTTAATGGCTTATAAACACAGAACGTAATTGTCACTGATCAAGATGCACTGGCGTTATGTAGGGGAACGACTTTCTCTAATCATAAGGCCTGCACAGCAGAAGGGGTGCCCGCTGTATGCCCTGCATTGGGCCATTACAATTACTATTACTATTTACAAAATGGCCCATTCCTGAGTCCAACATTCGGATTCTTGTTTCAGTTGATATGATTTTGTGCACTGTCTTGTGTTCTACCGATGTAATACTAAATGCCCATGAGTGCTCTGTGCTGCTTTAAGTTTGTAAATTCAAAAACAACCGACGTACACGTGAAATATCGATGCTTAGCTCAGGCTAATTGCTTAACGCTGCTATAAATCGATCATCCCGGGCTGTGTGAAGCCTTCATGCCGAGTTATTAGGCCTTAATTAGAGAACACATGAGCAGATTCTCCACATCACCTGGCCGCTGACCCCGCAAAATATGAAAAGTGGCAAACGCGCACGCCAAAGTGCTGACACCTGCGTTTGGGACGCGGCCCATATGTCATACACTGCGGGTTTAATGGCAGCGATTTGAACGGCATCAGCCGGGTAAAAGAGAGGAGCTCGTTCACTGAGCCGTTTTGGGGTAGATGTGGTTGTGTTCTCTAAGTCCAGTCATTGCTGCTTTTGACAGAGTCACTCAGTTTTTCATTGAATCTCTTCAGATACTTCGTGGATTTTGCTCTTTGCAATTGTTAAAAGCTGCATTGCTGCATTGTGAAATCTGCGATATTTTTAAAAGCGAGCTCCATGAAGTTATGCTTTGACACTATGAGGCTCTGACCCCAGGTAAGTACATTTTAAAAATACCATACAGGCATACAATTACTTGTATGCCTAGTGGGATCATCGGCATGGCAGCGAGAGAAGAAGCTACGTGAGGGTTTAGGGAGAAAAGAAGACCCGGGAAAGCTCTGACCTGACCTCACGGCCCTAAAACGTAGAACGGGTTAAGTACTGATGTTAGTTAAAAGTCAGCTGATCGAACTGCGCAGTGCAGTGAAGTGTGAATGTTTGACACGTCGTGCTCTGCTGCGTGTGTGTTCATACACACACACACGGGTCTCAGGAGCTGCAGGATGCCTGTCAATCGCCTTCGTTTCAGAGATGGATGCAGGGCTAAAGGCCAGAGAGAGAGAGAAAGGGATTAAAGCATGGAGGTAGAGAGCGCTCCTCCAGGGATCTGCTTAGTGCCGTGTCGATGTTGTGCAAATGTAATGTACTCACCCCTTCCCTCCCTCCACACACACACACACACACACACACACACACACACACACACACACACGCTGCACTTGACCTTCGAACGTAAGCCTCCCGAGGCTCCACTGATCTAAATAACATCATGATGCTGTTAGCATATAGCGCAGCACAACAAGCCTCGGTGCGTGAGCAGAAAGCACACACACTCAACATTTAGCACTCCGACTAAACAGTAAACACACACACCGATCTGGAGTTAGGGTCTGAGATGCAGGGTGCCGTCCTGTCCAGAGTGCACCTGCGCCGGTGCTCTGTCTTCTCCAGGGCCCCTGCAGCGGTGGTGAGAGCGAGCTCCTGAGGACCTGGGATCAAAACCAAGGTTGGGTTTTACTAAGAGTGTAATGATGCATCACGATACAAAAAATGTCATGGAGATATGCAATGTCACATGCGTTCGGTCTGTTATGCCATCTGAGGCAGTTGTATTTTTTGAACACCAGAGGGCGCATGAATTGTTATTCTTCAAAACAACAACGGAGGATTTTATTTACCATTTTAAACCTCAGCTTCTAATAATTTCTCTTCATTTCAGGGGACTAAAGGTTTTTGGTTCAAAACTTATTCAAGAAATTGTGCACTGTTTTGCATTCAGAAAACAAAATAAATGAAAAACAAACAAAAAAAAATGGAAACCAAAAAACATTTTCTTGAATAAGTTTTTAAACAAAAAATCTTCATTCCCAAGGTGTGTATATAGATATACATGAATTATATATACATATAAACAAATATTTAGTGAATACTTTTTTTAAATAAGTTGCAATGGACCGCTGCACCTTCCAGGATTTCCCTTTGTTTTGCTAAATGCTGGTCCATTTTTGGGTTCCTTTTTTGGAGTGTCACCCCCTCAGTAGCCACTGTGATGTTTTCTGGAGAGTCCTGTCAGAACTCTATAATCGTCTCTTCATAAAGAGAACAAATAGTAGCACATTCCCAGGCACTTTCTTCCAGCGGAATTTATGCTCTCATACGTACGCATCAAGCCAGAAATGATCATCACTGATTTCGTCTCATGAATGTAACCCAGAGCGATGCTGTAGCCTGGACTGGCAGACATTTTTTATTTTCATGGGTTTGATTAAAGCACGGTGGCTCATGATTCAAAGCTGTAGAAGTTACGCTGCTGTTCACAGGAATTTTGGGAGTTTATTTGCTTCAGATCCCCTTAAAGATGCAGGTCAAACCACAGCAAAACAAAACCACTAATACTTTTGGGAAACAGTCAGTAGGTGGATGTTCGTTAGTTTAATGTGTCTTGAATACAATAAAAAAAAAAGTCAGAATCCATGTGGCTACAGCCAGTCAGACTACACAAAATCTGCCCAGTTTGAATAAGAAACAAACTTGAATCCACTAGAAAAGCATCTAAAAAAGCCTAGTTTCCTTGTAGCTGTTATTTTTAGATTTATTTATAGCAGATCCTGATATCATTTGCTTCTGCTTTATTACAATAGCACCAGTCTGACGTCGGGTTAGTCTAAAGGTATATACCTGAATGTGGACTGTTATATGAAGGCTGAATTAATGTCTTGTGCAGCTGAGGTACTGAAAGCCCCTGAAGAAGATAACAATGATAAATAAAGTGTATTTTACTGCGTCTGCGCCAAAGGGAACAGACTTTTCAGAGACTCTGGAGCTTGGCATTAGTTGGTATTTGTGATGGATTTGATGACATTTGCTGAACAGATCATACGCTGGCACGAGCGCCACAGAAAACTGCCAAAAGAGAAATAAACGTGATCGAGCAGTGTGTGTAAAGCTTCAAAATACAAATAAACCAGATGCTTCGTCAGTGATTACCGAGTGCCTTCTATTATAGGACATTACTCCTCTATTCCTTCAGCAAGTGATCAGTGTGTTATTTTGTATTAGCTAATGGTAATATGAATACAAACGCATCAGTCCACTGACTCTTAAAACACACACACACACACACACACACACACACACCAGTGTGTTACACAAGCCTGCCATACTTCATTTGATCTCCAGAAGAAACTAATGAACAATCATATATAACACAATATAGCACTTAAGCTTAATTAGACATAGTTATAAAATAATGGCACCATATATACATCATTAATTCCCTCAGAAACAAGACTCTTAGGTTTTATGATGCCACAACGTCCCAAATAATTAAAACCGAAGAAAGAGAGCTGTAATTAAAACCCACTGCTGGATCATCAAGCTTTGATAATGATATCAGAAATCTCTAGAAGCTTGTTAAAAACAAGGTGTAAAACTTTTACTGCTGCTAGAACTCGGAGAAAGGATGAAGTTTTTATTTATTAATAAAGTAATCTAATAAATACGCTTATATTACATGTATCACATCATGCTGGAATACCTTCTGTATGTGACCACAGTTCCAACTGCATCCGGCAAATAATCATTTTAATTATGTAAAGTAGGGTGATTTTTTGTCAATTTATTTTATTATTTTACACTCTTGCCTTATACCCTATAGTTTTATTATACTTTAAATAATATTACACTGTCTATAATTTATTAGTCTACCCATCATATTTCATTATAATGATTATTTTTTGAAATAGAGTTTTTCCTTGCCACTGTCACCCTTGGCTCGCTCGGTTTGGGCTTTGGGCTTAGAAAATAAAAGGTCATATAAAACTTGAGACAATGCTCCACTTTAAAAAAGCACTATAGAAATAAATCTGACATTGACTTTTATTTATCGAACCTTTTATTATTTAACATTAGTTAATGTTCCCACCGTCAGCCAGATGGGAACCAGATATTTTTACCTTGCAGGGACATTTTGGTGATGAACCTAAGGAGAGTGACTTTTAAAAAAAGTTAATCTGCAACTCTCTACTCAAAAAGCCAAAAGACTTAGGGTTAGGTGTAGGTGCAGAATTAATTAGCTACAGTAAATATGATGTTCATGCAAAGTCCTCACGATGAGAGAAAGACAGATTTGTTGGTGTGTGTGTGTGTGTGTGTGTGTGTGTGTGTGTGTGCATGAGTACCACTGGGGTAAGCGGCTCAGCGCCCCGGCACGCCAACACGAGCAGCTCATTTATCAAAATTGTTCTGCAAAAATGATTTATCTGTTCATGGTCCATGTGCAGATGTCTTTAATGGGCGCCGATGCCCAGGAGGAGAATGTAGGGGGCAGGCAGGGGGGTAGAGCAAAAAAAAGACAAGAAAACCACAAGACGGACGCCTGCTCTTTCTGCAGGTGTGTGTGTGTGTGTGTGTGTGTGTGTGTGTGTGTGTGTGTGTGTGTGTGTGTGTGTGTGTGTGACCTCTAGGGTACAGTTTTTTCACAATCCATTTCCAGCGGGTCTGGCAGACTGCGGCCTCACGCAGTGTACTGGTGTTTGGGAGGAGTGTGTGCGCGCGTGCATGTGTGTGTGTGTGTGTGTGTGTGTGTGTGTGTGTGTGTGTGTGTGTTACAAGGTCAGTGAAGAATAAAACGACAGAAAGGTTGTAGCATGACATGTGCAGGCGTTCAGGTCCTACCGGGCTTCCCCGCCTCAGACTGAACCTGGGGCAGCACGTGAATAAGTACAGCCTCATGTAGCCTCCTGGATAATTAACATATTTTGTTAACTGTTTAAATAAAAACATATTTACATATGAACACATGAACCTCTGGAAACAAAAGGAAATAAAACATTACCATTAGCAGATCTTAATTATAAAGGCAGTGGAGATAAAGTTCTGCACATGCTTTGTTTATTTTATTTGTCTATTATGTTCTGAAATATGTGTTTAATTCGTATAATCAATCAGTGTACATTACTGCTCTGTGTGTGTGTGTGTGTGTGTGTGTGTGTGTGTGTGTGTGTGTGTACATGATTATGATTATGAATCGTGTGTGTTTATGATGTGAATTGTGTACATATAATGGTTTTGTTTGCTGTGTGAACAGTGTGTGAGTTGACTTTGTATGCTGAGCATATGTGTGTGTGTTAAGTTGGGAATTGTGTACCTGTAATGTGTGTGTTTATTGTGTAAAGGTTGTATGTGTGTCTTTATGGTGTACGTTTGAGCATGAGTGTGTGCTTATTGTGTGAAAGGTTTGTGTGCATGCAAGGTGTGCGAATGGTGTATGTATGGCATTTGTGTGCGTGCATTTGTGTATAGTGTCTGTGTGTGTGTGTGTAGACTTGTTTTGGTATGTGTGTATGTTTATGATGTGAATGTGTGTGTGTTTATGGGGTAAAATGTGTATGTATAATGTGTGTGTTTATGGTGTTTACAGCGTATGTTTGAGCGTGAGTGTGTGTGTGTGTGTGTGTGCGCGCATGCGTGTGTGTGTGTGTGTGTGTGTGTGTGTGTGTGTGTGTGTGTGTGTGTGTGTGTGTGTGTGTGCGCGCGCTGAGTAATGGTGCAGTGATAAATGTGCTGCTTCATGTCTGATAATAAATCAGAGCTTCTGCTCTCTGGACATCAGAAATAGCCATGGCAGGGCAGGGGCTTGTGGGTAATGAGACCCTGGCAGCTCCCTGGTGGGCAGCTGGAGAGTGAGGCATCGTGGGAAATTCTGACGCATGCATACACATACACAAATACGCACAATCATAAACACACACACATATATGAACGTATACAGTATAGAGTACTTACACACAAATACATCGATCAGCAATAACATTGAAACCTCTGCCAGTTGAGGGTGGGCAGTGTTCTACCAGGTTACCTTGGGTCCTGGCAATCATGTGGAGGAAACCTTTACACATAGCACCTACAGAAACGCTGTTGCAGACCAAGTGCACCCCTTCATTGCAATCGTATTCCCTTCCAGCAAAATGTGCCCTGAAACTCTGGAAAAATATATTCAGGAATGATTTGAGGAGCATGATAAAGAGTTCAAGGTGTTGCCTTGGCTTCCAAACTAGCCAGATTGGAACACACACACACACACACACTCACACACACACACACACACACACACACACACATACACGCATTGACCACTGACCTTAACCTCAGCAACCTAAAGCAAATCCTTTTTAAGAAATATCCCAGTGCTATTAGTTAGATTTTTTTTTTTTAGTTCATCTTTTTTGCAGTTTATCCCTTGAAACAAACAGGCTAATTAAAAACAGTAGGATTTGTAACCTAGCTCTATTTGTATCTGTGTTGGTACCGGTCTCTGCTCAGGCAGGAAGGCTCCTGTTTATTCCTGTACCGGTGTGAGTGCTAATGTGAGCCCTAGCGCTCCGAGTCTCTCAGCTTCATTATGAAGCGTGGCAGCTAATGAACTGTAGGATTAGCTGGGTGATAATCACTGTCATGGCGGCTGCATTAAGGTCTGCTCAGTGTCGTTAAAAGTCACCGAGGGGAAAAGCAGAAAGTCAGGAAAACAGCGAACAGATTAATATAGAATGCTTTCTGAGACTCCAAAACACAACACGGAGGAAAATCATTCAGAATAGATCGACTGGAATCGGCTAAGAAAAGCATCAGGCTAATGAGCGTTAAGGTAATGCCAAATATAAAGAAGCATCAATAACAAAAAACACCTTCATTTAGAAATTTAAAAATATCCTTCCTTTGGGTACAGTTAGCAATTTAGCAACAGCTTTTAGTTGCTTTTAAGTTCAAGTTTAGGCATTATTTGTTCACTTTCTAAATGTTATGGCTTCTGTTAGTCAGTGATGTTGTTTGAACGCACTTTCCCTGTCAGTGTTTGGTGAACGAATTGACTCATAACACTAACAGTAACAATACAATACCAAACAATCATTATGTATTTAATTCTGCTTCCAAGCTGAGATGCTTTCCTTCTTAAAACAATCATTTACAGTAAGCTGAGAACATTATATGAGTCATTTTCTTCATACGTGCCTTTTCTTGACCTAACTTTCATTTTCTAGATTTTTTCTACAACACACATACTGTACAGGACTGATTTCTCAGAACAGCATTAGCAAATACATCAAATGTAACCACATGGCGTCTGTAGTAACTGCGTAAAACGCACATTCCAATGACTTAGCATAAAAGTGTCATTTTACAATAAACAAATAACATCTAAAGATAAAAAGATAATGTTGGTTACAGGATGGTACGTTGAGATTGACCTTCTCAGTCAGAGTTACACTATCATCCAATGTAAGGGAAGAAATAAGAGAGATCTTATTTTTGATCTTCTCATCATCTTCAGGAGATCCAGAAAGGTCCACACCATGTGACCTTTGGTATGTTCCCTAATTTTCAGAAGTGGGAGTGTGTTAGGAGTGTGTTATTATTATTATTTTATTAAGAGCTCTTGATCGTTGTCAGTGGTGTGTTGTAACATCCAGGCTTGCATTAACGCCACCTGTCCACCAGGGAGTTCAGGTTGATGACAATTTTTACATGAACCTTGCGCGCGCACAGACACGCACACACACACACACACACACACACACACACACACACACACACACACACACACACACACACACACAATTTAAGTTAATGCTGAACCATACCATAACCCTCACTAATACCGACTTTAAATACATAATGATGAAATGAAAACTAAATACACAGAACTGAGGTCTGACAAGGCTGAAATACCTGCGGCGCTTGCACACACACACACACACACACACACACACACGCTAACAAAGAAGCAGACTCTCTTAGGTGTGTGGTCATGAATAATACAAGAAGATAGTTTGACCAATGGCCTGTGGCAAAGTGTGTGTGTGGTGTGTGTGTGTGTGTGTGTGTGTGTGTGTGTGTGTGTGTGTGTAGTGTATTATCCAGGCTGTTGTTCATGAAAAACACGACTCAGAGCAGATATCAACATCATTAAGCCTCCTTTTGTCTTCTTTCCACACAGTGCCTTCATGGCGTCTGCCTGTTTTTGCGGGGTTATATCTGTAGTGCTGTATTAGCTGTTAAAGGTACCATAACTCATATTCCTGACCAAAGCTAAAATATTCAGACTGAAAGGGGAGCAAAGCTACCAGTTTAAGAGAGCTCTGGGTTTGAAGTGTTGGATTTGGCTGTGTTTCAACAGAGCAGTGAAACTATGTGAAAAAATGTTATTCAAACCCCGCAGATAAGAAACGAACCATTAACAAGTCAGTTCAGTTCTTAAACCTTAAAAACAAACACAAACAAACAAACATAAGTACAGAATGTGATACACTTCTATCTTGATACTATGGTACGAACCAGTTCGGTTCTGATAGTGGGTTCACATGTCCAACCTAAACATCCTAATCTCGGCTGTGTTCCAATTCAGGGGCTGCATCCTTCAAAGGATATGCCTTTGTATACCATGTAGACCTCACCCTTTGATTTGAGACACAGCTCTCGCTTACTTTCATTTTAGTATCCATTGTTAAGGCTCAACACTTTTTGGCGAGATCATCACTGCTTTTATGCTTAATACCAGACATCCTGGGTTTAAAATAGCACAACGTTTCCACAAAAAGGAGACATGTACTCTACGCAGTCAGTCACATGATCGCTTCCACCAAGCGCCAGGGATGCAAACTAACCTACCACGCTGCAGCGCACCATAATCTTTTATTATGCGCTTATTTCATTTATTTAATTTACTGCACACGTACGGTCACAGCTTTGAAAGTTCGTGAGTTGAAGGTTCACATCAAAATGTTTGCACATTTGTACGTACAAGCTTTATGTTTGTCTTTGCAAAGTCAAACTATGTATGTAAAAATATAGAAGACATGCCAGTTTGGCAAGGTTGCACCCCGGGATGTGTGACATCACACAGCCCCAGCTCCAGTCAAGCTGGAACACACACATACACACAGTCAGATATCATTACCTTGGATAACTGGGGCCAGGAAACCCTAACTGGACCCCGTCCAGAAGTCACCGTGGGGACTCAAACCTGGCTCCCTGTGATGATGGTCTGGTGTTTTAGACCGATGCACCACCTGAGAATGGACAAAAATAGGTCATATTTGTTTGTTTCCAGACTTTCAAGGTAACGAAGCTCAGGATAATTAGCTGTCGGATTAAATATATGTGCTGGAAAATGTTGTTATTTCACAGTTTGGCCTCAGTAAGCGTCGAGTCTTCCAGCATTAATATATAATTCTGGAAGACAGAAAATTCCATTTATTGCACCTTTAACCTCCTCGGTTTGGCTTTGAGCTCGTTTCTTCGTTTTAATAGAGACGTGTTGCTATGATTTATTATAACGACAAACCTCTCTTTTTTCTCTCTCTCTCTTTTAACGCCTAGCTATTTGGGTGCTAATGTCGGATTACCTCGCTAGCCATTCAGCGTGTGATAAATGACTCAGACAGGCGGTAAAAAATAGATCAAAACCGCCGGGACGGAGGAAAGAGAGAGCGAGGGGCGAGAGAACGAGGCGAGAGCTGAAGGGCCGGTAAATCATTTTAGCGAAACGCCCAACAGCGGCAGAAAATGCCACACATTATTCCGGTGCCACGGCTAATCAAAGCACACACGGTGATTAGAGCGGCACAGAGAGAGGAATACACACTCCGTCTGACCTTAACGAGTCATTATCACTCCCGCTGAGCACCACACACACACACACACACACACACACACACATGGTAAAATATGGTGTTCATCAGAGCTAACAGCTATCTACCTAACATAGACGTCATGTAGAGAATATTAAAGCTTAGTCACAGTAAAGGTTTTGTGAAAACTCTAAGATTATTGATTACAAATCCTTCATCTTGGTTCACCTGGCATCTTAACGGGATTAACCTGCCCTGACTGATCGAGGTGCTGGATGGGCGATACTGCTTCGAGAGATCAGTACGAGCTGATATAAACCATGTAGGACTTTAGAGCAGTGTCTAAAGACTCATAGATGACATGGAGCGATTCCAAAACTGCAGCCACACTACAGAAATAATAATCCTGATCAGGCGCGATTCTAGGATAAAAGTTTTAGGGCTGCTTAGAACCCATTGAGACCAGCTCCCATCACTCCCTGATTTTTTTTATGTCATTTTGGACAATCATTCCCACACTTGTGAAGGAAGAATGTTGGACAAATGTCCATTAATGCTGAGCCTGCAAACCACAAAGAGATCACTTGGATTATACCATGTGTGAGGAAACATGGAACTACTCTGTTTTCATGTACCTTGTAAGGTTGTAACATTTTTTAGCTTATTAGAGACAAACCTCTGTCAAAATGAATAGTTTTTACTATTTTAGGGGTGCTGGGACTCAATTGAGTCCCCTTAAAAAGGTGCCAGACACGCCTATGGTCCCGATCATGTGATGATTGTGAGATTAGCAAGGATCTGTTTAAATCCTTCAGTTTTCGTCCACCGGGTGAGCTGTTAGAGATCTGTAGCATTGGATTGTGGGACTGGTTTTAGAACCTAATTGGGCTTATAGTGGACATGAGTGATTAAAGTCTTGGTCATGACTCTATCTTGACTCCCCGCTGGACTTGGTCTTGGTCAAATGTCCTGCATTTTCTGGATGTATTCTAATAAAGAGACTAAGAAAGAACTATATATGTTCATTCCAACATTGCTAAAACAATAGTATATCTACTCTAATGGTGGCTTAATACTTTTGCACCATGCTGTAAGTCACAGAGGTTATGCTGATGTTAATTTAAGAGGGATTGGGATTTATGTAAGAGTGTATGGTGAGGAATAGTTCGACTGATGAGTGTTAAATGCAGTCCTGAATTTCAGGCTCACTCTAAGCCATCCTTGGGGTTTGTACTGATTTTGGAGACTAAAGGGTTCGTTCCGAGAAAGGTCACTACAGGTCACGGTTATGAAAAGGAGAACTGTACCGGTTCAAATCCCATAATGCATTAAGCAAACTGCCTGATTTTGGTATTTCCTGTATTTTAACCAAACATGAGATGTTAATGAAAGCGTTTCTCGCGCTGAGTGTGCAGTGCTGTCACTTAGCATCAGCGCTATGTACCGCCCGGGGCATTGCACCTTCTCCGACTGAGCATTCGTAATCTCTCATGGTGCAATTAGTTTCACGCCAGACGATGAAGACGTCTAGCTTTCAGCAAGTCCAACTCCATCACCACGATGGCCGAGAGCTGAGAAATAAACATTCTCCATTTCTACTGCATATCATTTACTGAATGTGAGTTTAGTCAGCACTCTGTGGGAAACATGCAGGACCAACGCAAGAGATGCAAAAGAAGATATGAGGAGAGAGAGAGAGAGAGAGAGAGAGAGAGAGAGAGAGAGAGAGAGAGAATGTGAAACCCATTCAGTTAGAAATTATGTCAGTGTGGTTATAACAGTGTTACAACATGTTGGTGATAGGATAATGCCAGTGTTATAATGTTTATGATCTGATTATGTCAGTGTTAATATATTTATCAAGTGGTTATGTCAGTGTTATAACATGTTTATTATATGGTTATATCAGTTTGGTTATATCAGTGTTATAGCATGTTTATGATCTGGTTATATCAGTGTTATAACATGTTTATGGTTTGGTTATATCAGTTTGGTTATATCAGTGTTATAACATGGTTATGATCTGGTTATATCAGTGTTAATATATTTATCAAGTGGTTATATCAGTGTTATAACATGTTTATGATCTGGTTATATCAGTTTGGTTATATCAGTGTTATAACATGGTTATGATCTGGTTATATCAGTGTTAATATATTTATCAAGTGGTTATATCAGTGTTATAACATGGTTATGGTTTGGTTATATCAGTTTGGTTATATCAGTGTTATAACATGTTTATTATATGGTTATATCAGTGTTATAACATGTTTATGATCTGGTTATATCAGTGTTATAACGTTTATGGTTTGGTTATATCAGTTTGGTTATATCAGTGTTATAGCATGTTTATGATATGATTATATCAGTGTTATAACATGTTTATGATCTGGTTATATCAGTTTGGTTATATCAGTGTTATAACATGTTTATGATCTGGTTATATCAGTTTGGTTATATCAGTGTTATAACATGGTTATGATCTGGTTATATCAGTGTTATAACATGGTTATGATCTGGTTATATCAGTGTTATAACATGGTTATGATCTGGTTATATCAGTTTGGTTATATCAGTGTTATAACATGTTTATGAACTGGTTATATCAGTGTGGTTACGTTTGCTGTCCTGTTCTACTTTTATGAAAGTTTCTTTATTCACACTAATCCATGTTTGCTTTTCTGCCCTGACATATGATCACATGTTTTGGTGAAACATAAACACGTCTCAATTTTGCTCCGAATTATGACCTGATTCCAGAATATTCCCTGTAGATCAGAAGGGATGTGATTTATGTTTGTTAATTGCAGTGTTCAGAAAATTCACAATGGACTGCGGTAAGAAAAAATAGGCAGAAGAGCTGAACATCTGGAAAAGCGATTATAAGCGGAGCCAAATTCCTGTCCTGGGAGTAACACTGAATCTGAACGAGCTGCACCCCAGAGATTACAAACTATTCCACCCCGATCCCCTGAGTCCGTGACTCAGAATGACTTCTGACCCCGAGCCCTGCTTTTCCTGAGGAGTGGCGCTCATGCTGCGCTAAAACAAGACGTTTTTGTTGGTGGTATTAAAGTCGGATCGGTTCTGACATAAATCAGGAATGAGAGGAGCCTTCAGGTTTGAAACGTCTTTTCCGGTCCAGAGAAGAAAACGAGAAAACAATA
>JAJAGP010001258.1:165000-214127 GCA_025084515.1 Ancistrus triradiatus
TTTGCTTCGTCCATCCTTTGTCTTTTTTAATCATCTACAGCCGACTCGCTCCGAACTCAATTAAGGAGGTAACAATGCGCGTTCTGTTCCAGCCGATGAGGGAGTTTGCTTTAACAGCGCTTATTTATTGCCTTGTAACCCAGAAATCAAATTATTTCGTACGGAGGAGGTCGGGTGCACCCCTGCCTCCATCGTGATCGCTTCTCCTTGTGAGCTCGAATTGATATGAGGCCAAAGAAAACAGAGCGAGGGTCACACTCATACAGCCCAGAGGGTCCGAGCAGGCCTTCATTACAGGTGCTAAACACTCATAGAGGAGCTGAGGGGGTTTTATGGTTCTTTAGCGGAGCAGAAAACACGTGGAATGACCCTCATGTGACAGAAACGTCCAGAAAATATGGCAACAAGATATGGAGGGAAATAAAGACTTTTGCAGAGGGCGGCCGCTGCACACCCCGGTGATTAGCTTACATTAGTACAGTCGTACGCTTCTTTTCAAACCAAATTCCTGCTGTATGTTTACATTTTAATAACCTAACCTAATGTCAGTACAATTAATCAAATGTCCTGGGCTCTTAATGGATTCACAGCTCGGCCGAAGAGGAACGACACTGAAGATCAGTTTTAGAATCAGCTTTGATGGATCAGTCAGAAATGTTACAGGAGGGTTATACAGCATCAGCAGCTCCGCCGGTTCCAGCAGCTCCTTCTTTCTGGTTTTCTTCACGGCGTTTGCTGGTGTTAAACTCTCATTAAACACCATCCCCGGCTGATCGGGGCTTCATTCATGGATCTGTTAAGCCCGGCTCTTATTAACCCGACCCGCTGCTGATGATCTAGAACTCCGACTCTAACATTTCTGACTCAGAACATTCTCATTAAGAACTTCAGCTAACTCATTTAGAATCTCGAATCAAGGAACGGGATCCTAGACTTTGGCTATAACACCGGGGTCTCACGCTGCCTGCCTTATAAATCCTGCCTTATTAATCGATATATATTTGTGTTTATTTTCTGTATAATCAACAGTTATTGGGGAACTCTGTTCCTCTGTTAGGACTGAAGCCCACAGGCTGATGATGATGTTTTAGCAGAACGATAGAATGGAACCATTTTACCTCGCCGAATGCTGATATTCAAATCCTTTTTTCTGTCCTCTTTGTCTTAATACATAACAATAAAGTTAATTCCTTAAGATTATCTTAAGAATGTCCTTGTTTTCTTACATAGGCTTTGTTGCATTTTATAGCTTACAATATAGAGCAAGAGACACAGTTTGAATTTGTATCTACCATTATTTCATTATTTAATTTAATCCACTCAGAAGACAGCCATTTTTCATAACTTTTTTTCTTAAGAATGGCGTTAAGAATGAAAAACACACATGTAAGAAGATTTCTTAAGACACTTTCCGTCCCTGAGCCTAACCCTGAGTGCTGACTGAAGGTGCATGTGCTAGAAACATCCCAAGAAGCTTAAACCATAAAGTATGACCTCAAAATCCGCAAACAAAAGCAGGGGTAATGGAATAAACACACACACACACACACACACACACACACACACACACACACACACACACACACACACACACACACACACACTCACAGAGGAAGGCCGGACAGGTTTAGTATTCCATTAAGTCGTGATTGAGTGTTGACATTTCTGAGGGCGTACGAGAGGAAATTGATCAAACCGAGCATGTTACGAGCTTTCCCAAACTTCCCTGCGCTCCGGCTCATTAATGCAACCCCGTTTTAGGTTTTGTAGAGTTCCACAGCAATGGGAAAGTGATCAAGAATGTGGACCAGTGGTGGATAAATGGCAGAACCTCAGATGAACTGTTATGTGACAGTATGCTTAAGGAGTCAGCAACACTAACCATGCTCCGGCCTCAGAGGACACTCAGCGCACCGACGAGGAGAGGAAACCGAAACGCAAAAAAAGCTCAAGAGCCCAAAACTGCACACGATTCATCACAATTACACAACTGCCCCTAATGCTGTAGTTAAGATGAATGGGATTCCAGAGCGAAGCAGCAGTCTAAATATTTGCTCACATTCAGAACAAACTGAAAATTATGACGGTATTTCAGGGCCACTGAAAAAAAAACTGGGTTGGATTTTGAGAATAAACTCATAATATTTCAAAAAGTGTGATATTTTGAGAATAAAGAGAATGAAAAGAGAGAATAAAGAACAAAGTCGTAATATTTTGAAAATGAATTTGTAATATTTCGAGCATAAACTTGTAATATTTCAAGAAAAAAATTGTAGTATTTCCAGAATAAAGTCGTAATATTTTGAGAGTAAAGTCATATTATTTGTAGAATAAATTTGTAATATTTTGAGAATAAAGTCATAATATTTCAAGAATAAAATTGTAATATCTCGAGAATAAATTTGTAATATTTTGAGAATAAAGTCGTAATATTTTGAAAATAAATTCATAGTATTTCAAGAGTAAAATTGCAATATTTTGAGCATAAACTTGTAATATTTCAAGAAAAAAATTGTAGTATTTCCAGATTAAAGTCATAATATTTTGAGAGTAAAGTCATATTATTTGTAGAATAAATTTGTAATATTTCGAGAATAAATTTGTAATATTTTGAAAATAAATTCATAGTATTTTGAGAATAAATTTGGAATATTTTGAGAACAAAGTCATAATATTTCAAGAATAAAATTGTAATATTTTGAGCATAAACTTCTAATATCTCAAGAAAACAATTGTAGTATTTCCAGAATAGAGTCATAATATTTCGAGAATAAAATCATATTAGTTGTAGAATACGGTTGTAATATTTTGAGGATAAAGTCATAATATTTAGAGAAAAAGGCTGAAATGCTGAAACTTTTACACGGTAGCCTAACTATGAAAATGAGAGAGTTAGAGGACTTAGAAAAGTTGATTCAAATTGACTAAAGGATATAGTTCAGGCTATGCACTGGCTTTCCCTCCAACTTTGTTCTCAGCAGATTCTGACTTTTCAGCGGCTCTAAAACGGCATCGCAGGAACTAACCTGGGTGATTATGGACACTCTGGGCCTTGTCTTCATAATGACGAGAGCTGTATGTTTGGTTAGTTATTCCCCCGCTGTCTGACCTCCTGCCAAAGCCATTTTACTCTGTACTAAGGACAGGTTTGAGTCATGTGATCTGGATGTTGTTCAAACACCATATTAATTACTGATGTGTTCTTTATTAGGGACACCTCTCTAGAACCGGGTTGGGAATGGAAACAGTCCTCTGAGATTTACACAAGTTTATGTTTGATTATTTTTAGAAGGATTTGTTCAAATGTTTTGATCCTTAATTAATATTAAGAATATGTGTGTGTGTGTGTGTGTGTGTGTGTGTGTGTGTGTGTGTGTGTGTGTGTGTGTGTGAGAGAGAGAGAGAGAAATCATACTCTGTTACCACCTGCAGCCAGAAATTTGAACAATTAGAGCAGGAGAGTATTTTCCCTGTGGCTAAGGTTTAGTAACAAGTTCAACAGTGCAAATCCAGAGCGAGAACACACACACACACACACACACACACACACACACACACACACACACACACACACACACACACAAACACACACACACACACACACACACACACACCTTCATTGGCACCTTAAATGTTAAATGTATATCATTTAGCAGTTGCCCTAACAGTTAGTTGAGTCCTGCAGTCCAGTCAAATATGATAAAAAAAACTGGCATTAAACAAAAGAATTAAAATAGGTCAAAGAAAAAAGGTTCTTGCTAAAAACAAAAGAAAAAATTAAACTCTGAAAAATGTGACCAAAGTGCCTTTTTTACTCAAATATAATGGCAAAAACACTTCACACTTCACAGCAGAGAAGGTAAATGTGTCCTTTATATAAAAAACAAAACAAACAGAAAACAGGACAACCAAAAACAAGCTTTAAAAACAAAAAAAAGCAAATCTGTACAATTTTAGTGCCATGTCCAACTAAAAAAAGGAGAACAGACCACGCAAACCCACACTGCCAAACCTCAGCATGTCTCTGTTATTAAAAACAAAAAGAAGGAAGAGTGTTAGGGTGGTGCAGCAATCTATACCATGGTGGTATAGCTTACCACTGTGGTGACTGAGGGAGGGGAGGGTGATCCTTGCTGCAACAACAGATACTCCTACGAAGCCCTACAGTAGACTGGCAACCCGTCCAAATTAAATGACCCTATGAAATAAAAAATAAACTACATAAATAAACATTTACTGTAAATGGAATTACTTTTTGGTTTGTTTTATATGTCAATCAAGAACAACAACAAAAGACATGACAATGAAAACACAAAAACACATCCAACGTGGCCTGTTTATGATAATTAGTGTGTTTTGCGCGGAGCCGGTGGATCGTGTGCTGATGTATGATGTGGTTTAAAATAAAATAAAAGGTGAACTAAATGAAAACTTGTTTTAAGTGGCTTTTAAAACCAGAAGCAATAAGAATCCGCAGCTAAAATGCTGTTTTTATTTCATCGTTGTGTCTCTAGCAGACATTTTGTATGTGTGTGTGTGTGTGTGTGTGTGTGTGTGTGTGTGTGTGTGTGTGTGTGTGTGAATTCCTCCATCAGCTCTTTCATAATTAAGATTTCTCTCACTCTTCTTCTCCTCCTTCCTTCCTCCCTCGGTTCCCTCCTGCAGGAGAAGCCAAACCCCCCGACATGTCCCGAAAACTTCTGCTCCTGACGTGAAATCGATGTCGGCGCCGGCTCAGGTATCGGATTTATTTCAGGTGAGTCCCGAGGTGCCCGGGGGGGGGGGGGCGGGGCCTGTTAGCCCAGCACTCCTGGATAAAAATGTCAAGGACTAATAGGCTCCGCTGTGATTAGCCGCGGAGCCTCGCTAGGAAAAACGTGTCCGAAGCAATCTTTACAACATCCTAGCTCTGCCTGCTCTCTCTCTCTCTCTCTCTCTCTCTCACACACACACACACACACACACTCTCTAAACACACACACTGAACACTCAGAGCTTCTCTCGTGTGCTGCGGCATCAGAAGACCGAGGTTACTAAACACAAACACGCTCGACTTCTGTCAATCCCAAACTGATAATCATCATGTGATCAATGTGTTTTCATTACAGATGAATCTGATCCCTGTTGAAGCCCAGGATCAAACCTGGAAGCCTGAAGCCGTGCAGCACCAACACTACCTGCTGCAGCACCTCACTGGCCAAATACAGAACAGTGGGAGGTCTAAGAAAACATTTCCAGATAAACTGCCATGTATCACTGTTATTATTGTTTTAAACAAAACGTGACAAACAAAACATACAAATGAAGCAAATAAAACACTCACGGTGCGTCCTTATTAGTTATTGTTAACATGGCCAACTAAAACAAAAACAGAGCAACAAAAAATGACAACAAATAAAACTTGACAGGCATTTAAAGACAAAAAAAAAGAGTTTAACAAATACAAAAAAAAAAGTCCGGCTCACGTCTCACAGTTTGGGTTGTTGTGCTCCATACGGTTTCTCGTCCTTTTGTGTATTCACTGGATGAACCCTAACACTCACCTCACAGCTACAGAAAGATGAAATAAGTAACTAAACACTTATGGAATAGCTTCTCAGAAACCTGCAGTCATGTCTATTTTGCTAAATAAAATGCAATAATCAAATGAAATAGAAATATGGCTCTCATAATTCTGCTTTTTTGTATCTACACTATATTTTTGTTTTGCCCGAAGCTTCTTGTTTGTAATTTTGTGCTCCAATGATTCAACCAGTCGTGATGCTGCAGAAGGTTTTTCACTTTCTCAGAACATCCTGACAGCAGGTGTGTGTGTGTGTGTGTGTGTGTGTGTGTGTGTGTGTGTGTGTGTGTGTGTGTGTGTGTGAGAGGTTATGACATCACAGATTTCATTCTACTTTATTTCACATTCACACTTTAAATCGTTTGAATCATGTAAGAACGTTTTGGTTTTGTTTAAGCTCTCTTTCATTTAAAGAGAGCTTCCCATAATTCCCATCCTTCCCATAATTCCACCGACTGGACCCGGTGTGGTCCGGGCACTGACCCGGTTAAACCTGCTGTGTAAAACCTGAGGGAGCTCCTCAAACAGGGACACAATTAGCACGGCGCTAACAGGGGCCGAACACGAGGGAGCCACGGCTAAGCTCGCACCTCTGATCTCGTCTCAGGAAATGATGTCATATTGCGCTGCTCCGTTTGAAGAGGTGTGTATTTATGAGGGGTCGGACTCTGGAGTGACGCCGAGGGTCCGGTCGGCGCACTTAATACAGCGCTTCGACCCAAAGCGGCGTTTAAAGTTCCCAGTTTATGAGCCTGCGGCGGGGGTAAGTGAGAGGAAATGGAAAGAGGTCAAATATAAATACAGATTTATAACCGAGCGCAGAAACACGAACGGACTCTGAAGCACGGAGCGTCCTGTTTAATAAAAACACCCTCAAGCTATCAGAGGGATTTCAGCAACTGAACACGATGAGGAAACATGTCGGCTAATGGCCACAGGGGTCACTGCTGCAGCGACGGGGAGGATGAAGAAGAGGCTCGAACCTGGGTCACCACAGTGAGGGCTGGAGGTCTGACGTTACTCCACCCGAGAGAAACATTTCACATGTCACATTTCACAAGTCATTATTTATTTACAATAAAACTTGTAAGAAAAAGAAAGTGAGGTTCAGGTGAACAAACAAAAGATATTACAATCAAAACTTCATATAAAAATAGCAGAAAAAAACAAACAATTAATATCATTTGAAATGAAACAAAAGGTCATCATGCTTATGTGAACAAAGAAACAAAACACAATACAGAAGAGCAGACAGAAACTTACCCAACATGCTTTTTTATAAACAAAACCAAAACATGACAATGAAAAAAAAAGCAAATAAAAACAAAGACTGAAATAAAGGCTATCATGCTTTTTGTTTATGACAATCAAATCAGAAAACACAATAACGAACAAAACAGCAATAAATAAATAAATGAAAGGTCATGCATGTGTACAAAAAACGGTGTACAATGTCATGCCTTTGCTTTGACAAGAAAAAACAGACATCATTCAAAAACAAAAACACACATTAAAAAATCAGACATTTGTTTACCACAAACAAATAATAAACTAAAAGGATGGTTTTATTCCCCAGAAAATAACAGAACAAAACAAAAAGACTCCAAACAAAGCACCAAAAACAAACCATGAGTAAATAAAAATAAAGGAACATCACGCTTTTGCTTTGACATCAAAAAACATTCAAAAACAAAAACAATTTTTCAGCAGAAAACAGAACAAAACATAAAATTACATAACCCACAAAAATGTCCTTATGGCTTTTACCACAACCAAAAACTTGACGGTCATGCCATTTTACTCCAAAAAGATAAAATATGCCTAAATAAAGGTTATGCTTTGTTTATGAAAATCAAATCAGTAAACACAAGAATAAATAAAAATAGGTGAAAGTCTTGCTTTTGTTTTGAAATGAGGAAAAGATGTCACTCAAAAACCAACATACCACATCATACCAAACTAAAGCGACAGCTAAAAAGTAAATACACAAAACACAACAAAAATGAAAGACAAAAAGAAGACAAAAAGCTACCCAAAATCAAGACAATGTTGCAACTAAAATGGCAAAAACAACCACAACCAAAATCACACCTTTTTACTCCAGGAAGTTCAAATACGCCTTTGCACTAAAAGGCACGAAAACATGCTTTTATGTTTTATATTAGAAAAACTGGCACCAGAAATCAAATATCAAACGTAAATGTTTAAGAACTCTTAAGCCACACCCCCAACCACCAAAAGAACCAAAAGAAGTATTAATATAAAATCTCATACTATTTCCATTTGCTTGACGTTAGATTCTAATATTTTAAAAGCCCGTCAGAGGGACAGAGGGAGACGAGGCATTAGCCTTCTGAAAGCGCTTTGTGTTTCTGATCGGAATAAGATGTGTTCCGCCGACAGGACGGGAGGAGCAATTACACCCTCATAAATCAGCACACGCACCCGGGTTTGCCCCCAGATGGCCCAGCGGAGGCTGTCAGGCTCGAATTTACTGCCATCCAGCGCTAAAAGATCCACAGGTGAGGGTACGGCGTGAGGGCCGCTGAATTTATGAAGGGAAATGGCTGTACACTTACTCGTGTGGTTTATGGGATTTTCCAGAGAAAGTGTCACGTTCTGCTCACTCAGAGGGAATCAGGCAGGATCCAGAGAAGCCACATCAACATCTGGATGTGATTCGGGGCCGAAATCTGAAATCCGAAGCAGAGGCCGTGCTGAATCACACGGAGAGACGCTAACGATCATAATGAAGTCTTATTAATGGCTTCATCTGAGGAACACGATTAGGGTTTATTTACTGAATTCAGAAAGGTTCCAGATGAATTAAATAATCATTCCATCTCGGTACCTTCATCAAATCGAAAACAAAACACAGGTGTGGAAGAAGGCAGGGTGAGATAACGATGTGATACTACAATGTATGAGCCAAAAGTATGTGGACAGCCTTAACGAATGAATTGACCTTCATCAGTTACACACGCAGGTAACAGGTGCACAGAATCAAGCTTAACACCACGTCACCATTATCCATGTAGCCAAAGATTAGCGTTAAGTACTTACATTTATACATAATAGCACAGACTAATAAAAGCACAGACTAATAAAAACACAGACTGAGTTATAGTGAGAAAAAAGAAAAAAAAACTGTTTTTAAAATCTTATGCTCCATGTTTTTAACCCACTACGAGAACAAATCATCATCATGACAGGTCATTATGCCATTTTTAAAACCACATGCACACAGAACTGTCCATTCTTTAATAGTTTACAACATAACAAACAAAATCTCCGTCATGCTTTCTGGCTTAAAAGAAAGCAAACTTTAAAATAGAAAAAACTAACAACAATCATGTCATTTAATCATGACGATTTTTTTAAAGAAAAAGCATTAAAAGCAAAGCCAAATCTCTATGAATAAGAAAAACTATTAAAATGCCATCTAAAAATTATTACTTTTTCAAACAAAATCACAACATAATAAATAAGCTATAAACTAAAATAGATGAATTATGTTGTTGAATTATATAGATGTTGTGTGTTTTTATTCTCTACACATCCATTGCTTTCTGATATTGAGAACCTTTGGCAACATTGTGCTTATTTTATGAAGCTCCAGCATTTACAAACGGAGCCTTAGTGCTGTATAGGTTCAAGATCTTCATAAAAAATCTGAAAATACCACCTTTAACTATTATTTTAATTACATGGCAGTCCATGCAGATATCAGTCCATCCTTAATTGCATTAATTAAATGTTAAAATCCTTTCTGAGCTTCAGTTTAAAACAGAAAAGTTTGGGGGTTCTACAATTTGTTAAGCTCCTAAAATTTGAAAATGAACAGCATGTTTCATTCGACCCAAACGTGCATCAGCCTTTTTGATTTTTATGTTTTGTGTTGTTAGAATTTTGAGGTTGCAGCAAAACCTTTTTCTATTAAACCCTTGTTATAGTTCAACTCAGATCCATTAAGGTTAGTGTGCTCGTCCTGTTAGCCTTCTGCTACAAAAGGATGTACGAAATATTCCAGAGAGGTTTTTTTCATCCCAGAAAGCAAACACAGAAACAGTTTTAGCACAATCGAGAGGAAACATTAGCGACGCTAAACGAGCGCCGGTCCAACAAGTAAATAAACAAAATGGTGACAATGGGTATTCATCTACCGCTCGAATAATCTGTGTTTGTTCATGCAGATCAGAGCTGAGCCAGCAAACCGGGGAGAAGGTGAGAGAGAGAGAGAGAGAGAGAGATGGAGGTGTGATTCTCATTTCAGCAGCATGGTTTCCTTCTCCATCACCAAACTCCAGCAGTAATTAATGAACACATCCACAGCAGACAAGTGTTACAGCGAGCGGGAAAAAGAATTACCACCCAACCATTTCTGTACTTCTGCACACACACACACACACACACACACACACGCACACACACACACACACACACAACAAAGCAATTCTACTACACTTAAACATTTCCATAAATAATCCAAACTACATGCTTATTTACCACAGGCAGCTCGGTGGTGAGATCCAGCGGTTCCTAAGGGCTTGGGTTCGAACCCTGCACTGCACTTACTCACTGTGCACTCATATTTGCATCCAGTGAGGCCCTGCTGGGCGCCAGATCCTCCACCTTGACCCTGACCAGGATAAGTGAGGGTTAAACAGGAAGCATTGTTTTGCTTTTTAAATATTTACCAGAGGAAAAACATTACAGTTTGATTTGTTCAACGTTTCTGCCTGAACTCACACACAGTCAGACACATTTAAAGATTCAGTCAATAATACATAAATCATATACATAAATAAATATATCAATATATTTAATGACTGAAACATTTAAAGATTTAAAGTATAAAAGATACAAATATTAAAATAATAATAATAAATAAATAATATAAATAAATACATATATCAATATATAAAAAATGTAACATATATCAAATATTAAACACAATAATTAATATAAATACATAACAAATCCATAAATATTACACAGTGATAATCCTATTTCATTCTATATATGCAGAATGATTGAATGAAATAATATTAATATTAACAGTAATTTAAGTCATAATGATATTTATGACTTTTCCTGTAAGAAATAAATACATGACATTTGTTAAATTATTCTACAAATGAGTACTAATTTTTGATCTTTATCAGTGCATTCAAATATTTATTTTATATCTCTTAAATATTATTTTTAAATACCTATTTATTTAAGTTTGTATATATTTATTTTTTTATTTTTAATATACTACAGAAACAAACAAAATCTCCAGAAACAAACCAAAAACTGAAAAAAAGCTAAACAAACATGAAATAAGACATAATAAAAACAGAGCATTTTTTAAGCAAAGTCAAATATCTATGAAGATCTATCTTTTTAATTTTTCATATTTATTTCTTTATTTCATTTTCTGATCTGTTAATCCTGGTCAGGGTCTTGAGAAAGCCTGTAACCTAGCCGGCAGCACAGGGCAAAAGACAGGAACAACCCTAGACAGGGTGGCAATCCATCGTAGGGCACACCCACTCACACTCACACACACTAAGGGCAATTTAGAGACTCCAATTAACCTAACATACATGCCTGTGGACTGTGGGAGGAAACCGGAGCCGCCGGAGTAAACCCACACAGACCCCCAAGCGACCTCACTTCGGCAGATATAAGAGCTTCATGGACACATTATTTAAGGAGAAACTTGGAAATACAGATGTAAAGAAATGAATGAAATCTTTATTTCTATAGGGTTCTGCTTTAAGTGACCGGTCTAATGCGTTTTGACATTCCGATGTGACTTTGTGATGTGTTAAGGTGTGTGTCAGTGCTGTGCACGTTCCCCTCTGGTTTATGTCACGAGGTGTTTTGCAGTTCTGCGTGTGTGTGTGTGTGTGTGTGTGTTTTATGTTACAGTGTGTGTAACCTGGCCGAGCCGTGCTACGTTTCTCACAGCGGGTGTCGTGTTCATCTTTATGAGGCTAATGGATCGGGCCGTGGCCTTCACCCGCCACCTGGAACAACACAAACACAGCAGAGCCTCAGGTTCAGCGCTGACACAAGAATGTGCTCATGACCGAGCTGTGTGACCTGCACTTCAGCTGCTCCACACACACACACACACACACACACACACACACACACACACACACACACACTCAGGAAGACGAAAGAAGCCCCTGCAAAAATCTAATCAGCCGATCACAGCCAAACTCAACAATCAAGAGGAGCTGCTGAATCAACACAATCATCGGAATGGGGAAGAAAGGTGATTTAAGTGACTTTGAACGTGGCATGGTTGATTTCAGAGACCGCAGATCTGACTGGGATTTTCACATACAGCGCCATCTCTAGGGTTTACAGAGAATGGTCCGAAAAAGAGAAAATATCCAGTGAGGGCAGTTCTCTGGATGAAAATGCCACGCATATGCCAGAGGTCAGAGGAGAAGGACATCTCTGAGTGCACAACAGGTCGAACCTTGAAGCAGATGGGCTAGAACAGCAGAAGACCACACAGAGTGCCACTCCTGTCAGCTAAGAACAGACAACTGAGGCTACAGATAACATGCAGCAGATAAATTAGGTTAATGTAAGTTTCGAGTTGTACATCCCACAGATGCTCAATCGGATTGAACTCGGTGGAATTTGGAGGCCAGGGCAACCATGATCTTTTTTGTAAAACTAAAAGAGCAATTTTCTTTTTGAGGAGCAGCAAAGAAGAGCATCTTTCCACAGTCATGGGGACATTTGGTCCTCACATTGAGATAGAAAATTCAGACCCCCACACACAGCGGAACAATTCGGGACATATTTCCCCTGCTGGAATGTTTTCGGTGCCCATTTGCCCCTCACAGCAACACAGCACATTAAACAGGAGGAAACTCTGATCAAGAGCCCGTTGGGTCAGAACCAAACCGAGATGGACCGTTTGCTCCCGGAGGTCGTATCAAACCGTCAGGAGTTGAGAGTTTGCCGCGGTCCGAAGCCACCGGGAGGAGAGGGATCGCGAGCTCTTTGCGGATCGTAAATTACAGGCTTTAAACGATGGGGAGTCGAGGAACTCGTCCGTAACTACTGCAAGTGCTGCGTTCTTGTAAAGAAATTAAGCTCAGCTCTGCAATGAGGCAGAGAGAGACAGAGAGAGAGAGAGAGAGAGATGTGAAAGCTTTGACTGTTCAATCCAAGCATGTGTACTGAAGGGGCAGATTTACAGAAGCATCTATTAACGTCATGTTTCCTGATTACAATTAATCATATCGATTTCCAGACAACTTTAAGAACACCAAATTTTGCAAGGGTTCCCAAAAACCTTCTTAGGTTCTTCCAATCTAACAGCATCTTTGCGTTTCCATATACTTAATAATCCAATAACTGCAGAAAATCAGATTTTACAACGTGTTTACATGCACAATCGGATTTCTACTAGATGCGACATAAATGTCTAACTTTAATATTAAATCATCAAATTATTCATCTTCTGGAGTATATACTGTATCGTGCTTCAAAGTCTCCAAAAAGTGTTTGACAGATTTTTCGCTGCCTTTAATTTCGTGACGTCTTTAATTCCGCGGTTGCCAGATCCAGTGAGAAAAACCCCTCCGCTAAAGTCAAAGGAAAAGAGGCCAAGTAAAGCCAAGTCTTTAGAATACACGGACCTGGCAAGCGTGGTGGAAGCCTCACGCACATGCGTGAAAACAGATTATAATCGGGTAAACTGCACACATTACTCAAGTCTCTGAACGTTCTAAACTCCATGCCACCGTGCCACCCCAAAAACATCATGTCTTTAATTGAATTTTCCCCGAGCTGCTGATTTATTACCTGATGCTGCTGTATGATTACTAATATCAAATCTTAATAATAACTGAAATGGATTATCCAAAAAAAAGCAGACGGGGACTAAAATAAACCCTCAGCTCCCAGCTCTCAGTCCTCTTACTCTCAGAGGTCTGGCTTTTGATTAGACTTCCTGTCATCTCTGATTTTGGAGAAAGTCCCAGCAGGAGCGTTTGAAGAGCACTCAGTTTAAAACCTGCACAGCTTCCACTAATGAATCAGGATCATTCTTTGTGGAAGCAAACTTAAATCTAAAGGGATTAGAAATGAACTGACTCGCTAATAGTGAATTAAAATGCGCTGAAACGCAGTACTGTGCAAAATTCTTAGACCACCATTCGATTTGTGGTTTTAACAACGGTATAATGATGTGTAACATACTGTGGAAGATTGGACCCAAATATTTCAAACTTTGTTTCAAATTTGCAAATTATTCCTCTTTTCCGCTTATCTTCATTCCAATCGTTGTGAGCTTTCGCATATCTTACCTTTTTGACCCAGTTTCTTTTCTGGAAATGTGCTTTCTTGGATGCTACCCTTCCAAAAGTTACTGATCTAGCTTGGAATCCAGATAAAGCTGGCAGATGCTGCTATTGCTCAAACGTAAGGGGAGCTCACACTAAATACTGTCCACTGCAACCTAAAACCTGTTTTTTTCCTGGGTTTTTTTCTGTTTTTAATACTGCATACAAATTTCCAGTATTTTCTGGTTGTATTCTAATAAAGAGACTGAGATATAATTATACAGGATCATTATATCATTGCTAAAAACATGTCTATCTTATCTAATGGTGGCCTAAGACTTTTGCACAGTACTGTACATCATGTTAGAGGTCATGTTTCATACAGAAAGTGATCGGAATCAGTGGTTGTTTTGCTCCAGCGATGGAAATCCAAACTGAAGTTAGAAAATCTAAATGCACTCTCAGCGGTGAGCTGATGGGGAAAAGAGAAAGGCTTCTATGGTTGATATTGTGTAAGTTTTAATATGTTTTGCGTTTTGACTGACAGTCGGCGTCATGAAATCATTTCCTCTCTCATTTCAAACTGTTTGTACAGAGCTGATCTATTTTATCGATATCGGCGTGTGTGCTGGTGGAAACCAAATGACGAACTTATAGGATGTGTGCATATTCATCGCTGACTGTCTTATGTATTTGTTTAACTCAGAGTCTGGTCTATTTTCTTTCATAACACTGCTGCATCCAGATGTGTGTGTGTGTGTGTGTGTGTCTGTGAATAGCTCAGAGCTGCGCTGGTGTTTTACATGACCGTTAACACTCGCAGCTATGAATCATAAGACAGAATCCGTCACATACAGACAGAGAGACAGAGAAAGAGAGAGAAAGTAAAAATGCAAGAGTAAGAGATGAGGAGAAATATGTGATTAAAAGTCCATATGTCAGCATTGGAGGCTACCGAGCGAGAGCGGGCTCAGTTGGCCTCAAGTCCGAATCGCTCACTTCCCAAAGTGTTTAAGGGCAAATCCACACTGCCAAGTATGATGTTACTCACTTCCCATGTTAATGTTCACTCAGGAAGGAGCTTTATTGGAGAAACGAGGAGGGAGGGAGCCACGGCCAGCTGCGAAAACACAGTTAAAGGGGCTTTAGTGCTCATTTCATGAATACTTAACGTTTACTTATTGAAAAAGGAAGAAAAAAGTCAAATTAATGGACTATGCACAGGTTTTTCCTTATTGTTCGCGGGCCCAAAACTCCTCCACAGCGGCCCAACGCTCGGTCCTCCGGGTTTAGCCGCACTGTGAAACTCAATCTCACAAACGGTCCAAGAACAGAGGCTCTGTTTTCTTCTTTTTCACCTCAAACCTTGACTTGTTCCACTCCGCTGAAAGTCGTATTTTTGTGGAAAGAGGTGTGATTCGGAGTTTAGCCAGTTGGGGAATAGGAGTGGGTTTGATCTTTGCATTTTTGAAGCCAAAGCTGGTGACCCTCAGCTGGAAAGTCCTACTGAACGATGGGGCTGTCCAGAAAGTTCTGGCAAAGATGTTGTAATACGAAGTTGTTCCTCTGTAGGGACATTCTGATAATGAGAATCAGCACCAAAGCCAATACTTTTTTTTTTTTTTAAATGCTGGTTGGTATCCAATCAGATTTGCCATTTTCCAATTTCGCCCTCATGTTTTATGCTCTGAACACGTGTGTTGTAGAGGAACATGTAGCGGAACGTTTACGTCCCTGGGTTGTGAATGCATGTTAGAAATACCTTACTACAAACTAAAGAGCGTAGGAATTAAATATCACTTATTGCATCACAAAAAAGCTTCTGCACCAAAGTCATTTCCAAATTTTGTAAATGTTTTAAACATCAATACTGACACCAGGCCCCAACCCAGACTTTAAAACTTCTCTGCTCCAAGAACATGAAAAAAATCACAAGGTGTGTTTTTGGAATCCATGTCCTAACATTTTCCTGATAAAAGTAAAAATTGTAATTGTTGAAACACTAACAACACAAAAAATTATTAATAAACGAATTCATATTTAATTACAAATTTAAGCTCCATAAAAGATGTGTTTATTTTTATTCAATTTTTAAACTCTGCAGCTCAGACTGAAATACATTTGTGTTTAAAAGATTGAACTGTTAAGGGGCTTCATAAACATACCAACAAATTAATCAGAAATGATTTCATACAGTTTTGTTGATCTACACTCACAAAGATTAACACACATTATGATCTCCGTTGAATTAGAGCTTTGCTGATTTTGCTGTTCTAGCTCTCAGTTCTTGTAGATCTTTCAACGACATCTGAATTCACATGTTTGGTAGAACATCAGCTGACATGAACGACCTTTTGCTCTGACCTCCGCTAAAGGTTTTACTCTTTTTCATTTATCCACCACCCAGTGTTTTTTTGTTTTGTTTTTTCATTATTTCTTGCCTTGTCCTAAACCCACGTTCTCCTGGTCAGGGTCTAATTTGGGTTGGGGGTCAGGAGCCTACGAGATATGAGAATAATATATTATAAACCCAGCAGTACTAGTCATTAGCAATGTACACAATCCACCATATGGGTCTGATCTCACTTCTACAGATTATCACCTCATCTGACACTCAGCTCATGGACTTAATGACTTCTCCAGTGGCAAACCAGTCAATACGTTCAACGGCGTGGAACCATGAGAAGGTCATGAGAATCAGAATGATGGTGAATGCATTACTGACTAATTGATGATCGTAGTTTTATGAGAACGTGAACTATTTCACCGTGGACTCCAAAGTTGTGAACGCTGAGGAAGGTTGATGTTTGTCGGAAAAGGTTATTATGTTTTTGGAATCGCAGCTCTGGATCTACAGAAGAAGAAAAAAGAAGAAGACAGCTAGAATGGGAACATTTACAAATCTGCTGCAGATTGTACGTGATTTACGTAGAACGAAGGTTCGTACACACGGGGGGATTCCGCAGGTTGCTACATAGAACACATTTCAGGAACCTTCAGGAGAATAAATCGAGGACATAAAACCAAACAAAGCCAATAATCTCTCAGGGGTCTCCGAGCATCTCGTGTTAAACAAATGTCAGAGATGGACGCACGCTGAGATCTTCTTACCATCTTTAAAAGGGTATCTGGGTAAAATCCCTCCATGTGTGCTTGGCCTACATGAATGGAAAATAAATAACACGAGTCCATGTAAGTGCATGTGCACGCTGAGAGGAATATCTGGAGGACGCTGCCAAAGTCATGGTTTAGTCATCAGTCAAAACAGAAGGTGTGCTGGTGGAGAATCAACAACCTGTCAGGAACGCAGACTAACAATCAACCGGCCAGATTTATAAGCACTGAGCATCAAATTAAACATGTTTCATATTTGATACTTTTGGGAACCTGGACCCTGGACAGTCATCACTCCTGAGTGAGATTGCTGAAAAGTTCTTAGACTGTTAGTGTTTGTTGGACAGTGTTGAGCTGGTAAATGTTGGTGTTTGATGGGGCTCATGGGTAATATTTGTTGTTTGGCGGTGTTTTACAATAGTCATTTTAAAAAGGCTGTATCCTGTGTTTTGTGGGTGAACTAGTGCTGTTTAGTTATGTTTTGTGTTGGAAAAGGTGTTTGGAGGTGTTTGTCAGAACCCAGCCTGATTTCAATTAAATACAGTTTTGTGATGGTTGGTGTTTGGCAGGAAAAGTTATGTATTGCTTGGTTTTGAAGGAAGTAGAGTTTGTTGGAGAAAGTTGGGTTTTGTGTGTAAACGTCTGTTGAGAAAGGTTGGTGCTTGTTAAGACTAGTTGAATTCCCTTTGGTGTTTGATAAGTTTGTGGTTCTGATTACTGTAGAAAGTTGGTGTTTGCTAGAAAAAAGTTCAGTTCTGTTTAGTGTTGGAGAAAGATGTGTTTGGTGGTGTCTGCTGTCAAAAGTTGATGTTTTACCGAACAGAACCCAGCCTAATTTGAATTAAATAAGGTTTTGTGATGGTCGGTGTTTGGCAGGAAAAGTTATATATTGTTTGGTTTTGGAGGAAAGAGTTTGTTGGAGAAAGTTGCGTTTGGTGGTTTGTGTGGTTTTGGAAAGGTTTGTGTTTGTAAAAGAAAGTTGGTGCTTGTTAAAACTAGTTGAATTCCTTTGGTGTTTGATATGTTTGGGTTATGATTACTGTGGAAAGTTGGTGTTTGCTAGAAAAAGTTCGGTTCTGTGTAGTGTTGGAGAAAGACGTGTTTGGTGGTGTTTGCTGTCAAAAATTGATGTATCACCGAACAGAACCCAGGTTAATTTGAATGAAATAAGGTTTGGTGATGGTTGGTGTTTGACAGGAAAAGTTATATATTGTTTGGTTTTAAAGGAAAGAGTTTGTTGGAAAAAGTTCTGTTTGGTGGTGTTTGATGAGAAAGGTTGGTGCTTGTCGAGACTAGCTGAAGCTTGTTTGGTGCTTGATAAAAATGTGGTTCTGATTACTGAGGGAAGTTGGTGTTTGTCAGAAGAGGTTTAGATATGTTGTGTTGGAGAAAATTGTGTTTGGAGGTGTTTGTTGAAAAAGGTTGGTGCTTATGAAAACTTCTTGGCTTCTGTTTGGTGTTTGATCAGGTTGTGTTTCTAATTACTGAGGAAAGCTGGTGTTTGTCAGAGAAAAAAGTTTAGGTTTGTTTGATGTTGAAGAAAGCTGTGTTTGAGTCAAAGGCCAGCCTGATTTGGATTAAATACGATTTGGTGATGGCTGAGGGAAGTTGGTGTTTGCCAGAAAAATTAATATTTTGTTTGGTTTTGGAGGAAGTAGAGTTTGTTGGAGAAAGTTTTGTTTGGTGGTGATGGCTGAGAAAGGTTGGTGCTTGTCAAGTCAAGGTTTGGATTACTGAGTTTATGTTTGTGTTGGTGTTTTTCAGAAAAACTTATGTTTGGTGTTGGATAAAGTTCTTTTTGGTGGTGTTTGTTGAGAATGGTTGGTGCCTTACCGAACAGAACACTGATAATGTTTGGTGATGGCTGAGGTAAGTTGGTGTTTGGTTTTGAGGAAAGCGATGTGGAGAGGTTTTTGTTGAGGTGGTGTTTGTGAATGTTTTTGCTGGTGATGTTTGTGGATTGATGGCGTTTGTTGGGGAAAGCTGATGTGTGATCAAGAATGCCTGATGGCAGAGGCATTGCTTAGGTTTAGCGTTGGTATGTTAATGCGTATGAGGGTGTGTGTGTGGTGTTGGTCATTGTTGGATAGCGTTTGTTGTAGTGTGGTTATTTATCTATTAGCTTGTGGGTTGTTTCAGGAGAAATGTCCTTGTAGAATCTAACACTCAAACGTCCAGATTTATTAGGATCAACCTCACCGCGTTCACATTTCTGAACACGTTCTCACAAACAGGCTGATGGTATCTGATCTGATTGGCTGACACTTGACAGGTATTGAGTAATAACCGCGAAGCCCAAGAGGAGAATGTCAGTGCCAGAATCTGCTCCTGCAGTACTTACCCCGCCAAATGAACCCAGGAGGGTGACATAGCATCCAGGCCTGGCCAACAAGACTTCCATCTGGAAGTCATTAATGTACAGTTCTTTATTTTAAAAAAATATCAGAATTCCAGCAGTACGTGAAGCACGATCCCACCCAGGAGCTCCATACCCCCTCCATACCTTCTAACCAGAGCTCGGGGATCTACAAGAACCATAAGGTTAAGATCATTTGTTTTGTTAGTTCCACATGTGGTTCTGATGATCTTTCAGGACCCGGTTTCCCAAACGTATTGTAAAGTTTGTCTTAACCGGTAGAGAAAGTGTTCAATCTGATGCTCAGTCGATCATTTAACAGGGTTCTACTCTGAGATCAGGTAGGGTTGGGCTTCAGTGCAGTTTCCCTCTCTTACCAGTCAAGCAAGAAAGCAACATTACCAATTATGGTGTAATACGTGTGGTTATTGGAATACGAATAATATGCCAATCTTAGGGTTTGATGGTGTTTGCCAGAGAAAGTTGAGTGTGTTGAGTAAATTTGTTGTTGCAAAGGTTATGATTTAGGTCATGTTTGGTGTTGCTTGTTGAGGTGATGTTTGTTTAAAAAGGTGTGTCTGGTTATAAGGAAAGTGGTGTTTGATGTAGAAGGTTGTGTTTAGTGTTATTTGTTTGAGAACACTGGTGTTTGCCATGGAAAACCAAGTTAAGTTTGGTGTTGGAAAAAGTTGCCGTCTAATTGTGTGGTATAAAGTTGATGTTTGGTCACGGATGTTACAGTTTGTTGGTGTTGGTCAGAGAAAGTTGAGTTTGCTGAGTAAAGTTTTTTGGGTGTTGGCAAAGGTTATGAAAACTTTATGTGTAGTGTTGCTTATTGAGGAGATATTTGGGATGATTATTTGGTGGTTTGGTTTTGTTAAAGAAAGTGGTGTTTGTTGGAGAAGGTTGTGTTTGGTGTTGGTTTTTTTGTTTGAGAACACCGGTGTTTGCCAGAGAATCTGAGTTTGTTACATAAACTTAATTTGATTGGAAAAAGTTGCCGTTTAATTGTGTGGGAGAAAGTTAGTGTTTGGTGGAGAATGTCAGGGTTGGTTGGTGTTTGTCAGAAAAAGTTGAGTTTGCTGAGTAAAATTGTGCAGTGTTGGCAACGGTTATGGAAAGTTTAAGTTTGCTATTGTTTATTGAGGTGATGTTTGTTTAAAAAGATGTTTTTAAGGGAAGTGATGTTTGTTGGAGAAAGCTGTGTTTGGTGGTATTTGCTGATGTGATGTTTGGGATGGTTGTTTGGTGGTTTGTTTTAAAAGTTTGTTTGTTTTCAAGGAAAGTTGTGTGTATTGGAGAAGTTTGTGTTTGGTGTTGTTTGAGAACAATGGTGTTTGCAAGAGAAAGCCGCATTTGTTAGGTACGCTTAAGTTTGGTATTGGAAAAGTTGGTGTTTGGTGGAGAATGTTAAGGTTTATCAAAGAAAGCTGAGATTGTTGAGTAAAGTTGTTTGGTGTTGGCGAAGGACATGACAATGTTGTGTTTAGTGTTGCTTGGTGAGGTGATATTTGTTGAAGTTGGGTTTGATTTTAAGGATATTGCTGTTTGTTGTTGTTGTGTATGGTGATGTGTGTTTGTTTTAGAACACTGGTGTTTGCCAAAGAAAGCTGAGTTTGTTGAGTAAACCTGTTTGGTGTTGGCAAAGGTTGTGTTTGACAGAGTTTTTGGAGAAAGTTGTGTTTGGTATTGCTTATTAAGATGTTTAGTGTGATTGTCTGATGTTTTTAAAAAGTTGTATTTGGTTTTGTTAAGCAAAGTGGTGTTTATTGCAGTGTGTTTTGTGGAATATGTTAGAGTTTTCAGATGTCTGCCAGAGAAAGCTGATTTTGTTGAGTAAAGATGTTTGGTGTTGGCAAAGTTTGTGTTTGATAGAGTTTGTTTGAGATGGTAATGTTTGGCATTGTTTGTTGTGGTGATGTTTGCTTAAGAAGGTGTATTTGGTTTGAAGGAATGTGGTGTTTGTTGGAGAAGGCTGCATTTGTTGAGCTGTTGTTTGGGATGGTTGTTTATGATGTTTGTTTAAGAAGTTGTGTTTCATATTGAGGCAAGTGGTGTTTGTTGAAGAAGGTTATGTTTGGTGTTGTTTGTTTGTTTGAGAACACTGCTGTTTGCCAGAGAAAGCTGAGTTTGTTGAGTAATGTTGTTTGGTGTTGGCAATGGTTGTGTTTGATAGAGTTTGTTGGAGAAAGTTGTGTTTGGCGTTGTCTTTTTGAGAACACTGGTGTTTGCTAGATAAAACTGAGTTTGTTAGGTAAAGTGTGATGTGTTTTTAAAAATTTGTATTTGGTTTTGTTAAAGAAAGTGGTGTTTGTTGGAGAAGGCTGTGTTTGGTGTTGTTTTTGTTGTTGTTGTTGTTTTTTAGAACACTGGTGTATGCCAGAGAAAGCTACGTTTGTTAGGCAAAGTTAAGTTTGGGTTGGTGCATCTTTACCTGTGTGATTGTTGGGAAGTTTCTAGAATGATGGAAAAAATAAAGTTGGTCTTTCAGAGTGTTTGTTGAAGTAAGTTACAGTTTGATGGAGGATGATTTATGGAATGTGTATAATTGTGTTGGATTAGTCTTTGATAAACAGAGTTTATTAGATAATAATAGTGTTTGGTGGTGTTGAAGATGATTTATGTTTATTGAAGAACCATAGTGTTTGTTAATGTTTGCTGAGGGACGTTAATTTTTGTTTGACCAGTTTCATTTTTATAGTAATTGGTAGAAATTTATAGGCAGTGGTTGTTGTTGTTTATATCTGTATGTATTTGTGTTTTCTGGGCTGGCTCATGGATCAAAAACGTTCTGGGCTGGCTCATGGATCCTCTGTGCCTGGTCCAAACCTTTCTGCTCCACTGGGAGTTTATAGTTCTTGGAGATTTCATAAGAACTGAATTGTGAGTTGTGGTGGAGGCCCGGAGCGGGTTGTGTATTTTGATTTGCTGCAGTAGTTGGTCCCGGAGGCTTGACTGGAGTCATAGATCACTCAGCTATCAGATCAGCCTGGACACGTCTCCAAAAGGACCTCCGATATGGGACTGTGCTGCTGACAAATATTCGCACCTGAGTTTATTGTGCTTCTGTGAATAAATGTACAAACACAAGAGAGCAGACAAATAATACAGCACATGTGTTTCAGCCAGAAAAGATCTGTTTATCCAAAAGTATCAGAGCTCAGCGGAAATCAGGATTACTGTGGTGCATTTATGACCCAACAACGATGAAAACATTCATCCAAAGAGGATGTTGGTATTAGATTTTATTTGGATGCGGTTGTTTTGCTGAGAATGTTGGAGTTAAGTGGTGTTTGTTGGGGTGTTGGTAATTGTTTTTGGTGGGGGTTGCTAAGTTTGGGATATAGATATTTGGTGGTGTTTGTTGGGGTATTGATATTTAATTTAATGTGCCGGTGTTTGTTTGTTGGGGATTATGGTGTTTGGTAGTTGGGGATGTTGGTATTTGATTGTATTTGTGTTTGTTAGGGTGAGGATTTGGTATTAAGTGGTATTTATTAGAATGTTGGTATTTGATTTATTTGGTGGTGTGTGTTAGGGTGTGTATGTTGGTATTTGGTGTTGTTTGTTGGGATTTTGGTTTTTGATTTGATTTTTCCAAGGGTTGTTGGGTGGGGGTGTTGGTATTTGATTTTATTTGTCTGTGTTTGTTAGGGTTGGGATGTTAGTGTTTGTTGGGGGTGTTATTTGATTTGGGTTTCTAGGTTGGGTGTTGGTGTTTGTTGGGATTTTGGTACAGTATTTGACTAGATTTTTCCATGGGTTGTTGGGTGAGGATGTTGGTGTTTGGTGATGTTTGTTGGGGTGTTGTTTGTTCTTTGGTGGTGGTTGCTAGAATGGGAATTTGGTGTTCGGTGGTGTCTGTTGGGGTGTTGGTGTGTGATTTTATTTGGTGTGTTTGTTAGGTTGGTGTGTTGGTATTTGATTTTAATTGGCAGTGTTTCTTAGGTTGGGGTGTTGGTGTTTGGTGGTGTTTGTTGGGGTGTTTGATTTGATTTGGCTGTGTTTGTTTTGGTCAGGATGTTGGTGTTTGGTGGTGTTTGTTGGGGGTGTTGATATTTGGTACTTGTTGATGACTTGTTGGTGTTATTGATGGGAAAAACTTTATTATTTGGTAGTATTTGAGGGTGTTTGTTAGGGTATGTTGGTATATGGTGGCAATCGATTGTGAATTTTGATATTTAATACTATTTGATGACATTTTGTAGTGTTCAGTGGAGAAAGCTGGTTGAAGACTGATGATATTCCGGGTCGATTGTTGGAGGATGCAGGTATTTAGTGATATTTGTTGAGGCTTGTTGGATTGTGATGCTCTTTAGTGGTAGGTTTCAGTCAGTCTGCAGTATTTGTTTTAATTCTTTTTGTAAGTTTGTAAAGGTCTTCTCACACGTAAGATTTCTACTTACAGTCCTGCTCACTGATAGCAATGGCATCACTTCCTCTTTGGTGAATGTTTGTCCAGATTTTGTTGCTCCCATGGGACCGTGTGTGTGTGTGTGTGTGTGTGTGTGTGTGTGTGTGTTTATAGGGACTCTGTTGTTGCAGATAATGTGAGTCTGTTGTACATTGTATGTGTTATCATAGCTTCCCGTGTGTGTACTTTGAAGATCCCACAGTGCTATCGGATGTGTGTGTGTGTGTGTGTGTGTGTGTGTGTGTGTGGGTGTGTGTGTGTGTGTGTGTGTGTGAATCCTAAAAATAAAGTGTACTATTGAATGACATGTTTAAATGATAATTTATTGTTTAATAATTGTATTATTATAATTATTGATTGTTTCCAGCATAGATTTAAAAGTCATATAAGATTTAAATATTTTATGTAGAATAATGCTAATACACCCCAGCTTGCTTGTGGACGCAACACACACACACACACACACACACACACACACACACACACACACACACACACAAAAATATAGACTCTAATTGATATATCCCCGTTCAGAGTCTGTATGATTCGATTCTGTTCCTTGGACCAATCTCTCTGTTCCACTGACTGGGTTTTAATTGAGTCCACATTAAAATTTACTTATAAAATAATAATGGGCTCTCATGCAAATGAAGCTCGTCCCAATATTGCTCCGGCGCCATTTACATATCCACAAGCAGCCGGGGACTTCCGAAATCAATACAGATGATTAATATTATATAGGCTACAGGAATAATTAAATCCGTCCGACGTGAGGACTCACTCGAGCTTGAAGAAGACGACGACGAGCTCGAGTTATGCGATTTTGCCGAGCTTTAATTTAATACGAGGGGCCCGATCGCGGTTTCAATTACCGAGCGGCAGAATAATAACCTGCGTTAAATATAAAAATTACACTTTCAAATCGATGTTATTTCATTTGCTCTGATTGAATACATTTAGGGATTAATTCCCGCTTTTCTTCAGACATTAACATATTGGGGCAAATTGCTGCACAGAATTGAGTGCAGATCTGTGTCCATTTAGCAGGAGTTGTAAATGATATGCAGTTTATGGACATAAAGTCGCATAAATGTAATGGTCGGGTTATGAGACACACAATACTGGCAGAAGCAAAAAGCCTGAGCCGCAGTTTCACCGGGTTTCCAGTGATTTACAACCTGTGTACCAAAACACTACAGCTGATTCACTCCAATGACAATTTGGGAATGACAACACAGTGTCGTTCCTGTTTTTTTTGCCTTAACGTGACACCAATCTGATTTTCTCTGAGCTGAGTGGACACCCAAATCTGATCTGACTTCTATATGGGGTCCTAGAGCCACTTTTACGTCATTCCAACTCGTCATTCGTTATAAACTCACACTGAGGAGAAAAAAAAAAGGAAAATGGATGAGAGCAGTGAGGGAGGATGTCTGTGGTGGGATAGTGAAGTAACAGACCTCATAAATATTTGGACTGATGTCTCTGTGCAAACAAAATTAGAAGGCACACATTACAACTGCTGGCTGCAACAAACAGGTGCCACATATGATGACAAAAATCAGATTCGGGCAGCTTTTATCCAGGATGCAAAAATAAAATGGCTGTAGTGAGAAACACCTTCAGGTGGCCTTCAGTCCAGAGACAGAGAGAGAGAGAGAGAGAGAAAGGGAGAGAGAGAGAGAGAGAGAAAGGGAGAGAGAGAGAGAGAGAGAGAGAGAGAGAGAGATACATTTCCTGTAAGTCTTCAGCAGGTTGGCACAAACTGTAACTGGTATTTTGGCCCATTCCTCCATGCAGATCTCCTCTAGAGCAGTGATGTTTTAGGAAGGAGGTTTTGGATTACAACCTCACTATACATGGCCCCATTCATTCTCCCTTAACACGGATCAGTCGTCCTGTCCCCTCTGGAGAAAAACAGCCCCAAAGCATGATGTTTCCACCCCCATGCTTCACAGTAGGTATGGTGTTCTTGGGATGCAACTCAGCATTCTTCTTCCTCCAGTTAAGTTTTTAGCAAAAAGTTCTATTTTGGTTTCATCTGACCACATGATATTCTCCCAATCCTCTTCTGGATCATCCATATGCTCTCTGGCAAACTTCAGACGGGCCTGGACATGTACTGGTTTAAGCAGGGGGACACGCCTGGCACTGCAGGATCTGAGTCCCTCTCGGCGTAGTGTGTTACTGATGGTAGCCTTTGTTACTTTGGTCCCAGCTCTCTGCAGGTCATTCATCAGGTCCCTCCGTGTAGTTCTGGGATTTTTGCTCACCGTTCTCCCACAGTTGATTTATTCACACCAACCTGCTTGCCTATTGTAGGTTCACTCTTCCCAGCCTGCTGCAGGTCTACAATTTTCTTCCTGTGCCCTTAAAACAGCTCTGTGGTCTTGGCCATGGTTGAGATTGGAGTCTGACTGTTTGAGGCTGTGGACAGGTGTCTTTTATACAGATAATGAGCTCAAACAGGTGCCATTAATACAGGTAATGAGTGAAGGACAGAAGAGTTTCTTAAAGTAGAAGTTACAGGTCTGTGAGAGCCAGGAATCTTGCTTGTTTGTGGGTGACCAAATACTTATTTTCCACCATGATTTACAATTAAATTCTTTAAAATGTGGTTTCCTGGATTTTTTTTCTCATTTTGTCTTTCATAGTTGAAGTGTACCTGTGATGAAAATTACAGATCTCTCTCATCTTTCTAAGTAGGAGAACTTGCACAATCAGTGGCTGACTAAATACGTTTCTGCCCCACTTTATTAATGAGGTCTGTTACTTCACTATCCCACCTTCCTCTCTGCTGTCATTTTCTCCTCAGCAAGTTGGAACGACGTAGAAGCTGCACGAATTCCGACCTCAGCGTTCTCACTCCAGTCATGTATCGGATATAGGACCACATATGAAAGTGGCTCAGGTCGGATTTGAAAAGATCCGATTTGCGTGTCCACACAGTTCTGAAAATATCCGATTTGGCCCACTTCAGCCTGGTCATGTGAATGTAGCCTAAAGGTTTCAGTACGAGCCATTCAGCTGCCCAGTTCAGTCTTTGGAGTCTTTGGCTGATGCGTCCACATCCACAAGATTTAGAGTGTGACCATATTCCTCTGTAAAGAATTTTGGCCAGTACATGTTCTATATTAGAGTTTATTCTATTTACTTTAATGATGAAAATACCAAAATTTGGCAAGAAACCAGGTTTTTATGACTTCCCCGCGTCGTTGTGCACCTCAGGAGGGTGCTTCACTTGTAGCGCACCACTTTGCTCGTCTGGTGGATGATGGCATTATAATGTCCCGGATTATGATTATGACTTTGTTAATGAAGCTCTGCTATTAATAGTTTACCATTGTTTGTTTTCTGTGCACAGTTAAATGGTAGATTGTTCAGCAGGTATCTTACATGCCTACCCACAATCCCTCAACATGTTTTCGTGGAAAACTAAAAACTTCTCCAATTTTTCCCCATCGTTCCTGCTTATCATATTAATTCTGCGCATTTGCATTTCTTCATTTTGCATTATGATTTCAGCTTGAGAAAGCGTCTCACCCAGCCAGCATCGAAATTATGACCATTATGTTCTCGACATCCTATTATAGCGTGTGTATTTTGTCGAATATCGCCCGGATTTCAGTCTTTGCCCGTATAATTAATGCACTCCAATATGTAATGAGTGAGTGATCACATTATTTGCTGCATCTACTTTGCACACTAGGAAGTGCATCTGTGGCTTGGCGCTAATTGCTAGGCAGGAGGAGGAGGAGGAGGAGGAGGAGGAGGAGGATTTGCATCAACACTGGGGAGTTGCAGAAATGTGGAAATGATTATGCCGGATTGTTTTTGCAACAGGAGTGTCCAATGTAATAAAGTTAATGATCTTGAAAAGACTAGGGTCAAAAAATCTATTAGGCTGCAGATGTTCCCCTTACTGCTCCTTACCCTTAAATAACCAGCGGCAGCTTTTACCAATGCAGTGCCTTTCTTAAGCATCAGATGCCCAGTTTCAGACTCTTTGGGGCAAGATCTCATACTTAAATTATTGTAATTGGGGATCGGGTAGGGGTTTTGGTAAAGATAAGTGTCCTATAACATTTCTGGATCTTCGTGGCTCGGTGTGTAAGGTCTGTGTTCATCACATCATAAGATGAGACCAGGTTAGAAATGTGAAGGCCCATCTTTGGTGTACCTGTTTTGTAGATATAGATTGAAATGCTTAATGTCAAGGTTAAACCTTCTGAAAAAATGCTGTGTAAGATCTATGTCATTCACAAAGAGAAGGCTTAGGGGGCTAGAAATGTGAGGCATGTCCTTTGGTGAAATCCTTTCATAGATATTCGCACCAAAGTCAAGTCAGATTTATTTCTATAGTTCTCTTTACAATGGAACATTGTCTCAAAGCAGCATTTTCTGTTATCTTCTATTATCTGAGGCCAAACCCAAACTGAGCAAGCCTGGAGCGACAGTGGCAAGGAAAAACTCCCTAAACGTTATAAGGCAGAAACCTTGGGAGGACCAAGACTCGAAAAGGGATCCAAACCTCATTAGGAGACCTAGATGTTTAATCCATTCATTCATTCATTCACTTTCTTATCAGCTTAGTCCTGGACAGGGTCTCGGGAGAGCCGGTACCGGCGCAAGGCAGGAACAACCCTAGACAAGGTGCCAATCCATCATAGGGCACAATTACGCACTACGGGCACTTTAGAGACCTTCTGGTCCAGACTCCTCTACCTTAACCACTAGGCTAAGTAGGTATTTCATGTACGTTTACATTTAGTCATTTAGCCACTGTTGGGTCTTGCTCAAGAACCCAACAGTGGCAGCTTGGCAGAGGCCGGATTTGAACCCTGGACCTTCTGGTCTATGGTCCAGTGCCTACTACAAGCTACCACAGTCTAGGGATACTCAGGGTTCCTATGTGCTGAGAAAAGACCCTATCTTTAAGTACATGACATTCTAAGACCTATGGAAATGTTTCTGTGGTCCAAATGTTTGTGGACACTCCTTTTAATGACTGCATTCTGCTACTTTAAGTTGTACCCATTTCTGACAAAAGAGAAGCATAGCCAACAGATTAGGACTCTCTGGAGCAGATATACATGAACCTGTTGGCACCAATGCCAGGCGTGGGCTGGAGGAATATAAAGCCCCCAGCATCGGGCTGTGGAGCCATAGAACTGTCTTCTCTGGAATGACGGTTCTCCATCCGGTACTCCTTTCAGTGGGTGAGTTGGGGATGAAATAAATTTTTTAAAGGGTCACTTAAAGTGCATCCTCATCCAGCAGTCGTGCTCTGTAAGGTTTGGCCGAGTGACTTCTTCAGCTCTCTCTGTACCGTCATGTAAATGTCTCATTAATAAAGGATATCCTGCTTAAAAAGGACAGCTGAAACCTCAAAGGCTCCCGGGGGGTTCAGGTGGTCTGGTTTTGTCTCCACTGGTTATCAGACTGTCAATGTTTCGCACCCCGGCGCCCCATACAGGTCAATTACGGCATTATCGAGCCCAAACAAAATGCTCCCAAGTATCTGAAGTTATTTGCAGAAAAACAATTTCTTCTTAAGTTGTGCAAACACGGCGGATCATTAGCGGGTCAGGGGCGTCTCTGGAGGAACTCGGAGGAGCTCTCCGGCTCTATTCGGCTGCCCGTTTAATTATGCCGCTCCTGTGATTACCAGGTAAAGCAAATTATGCCCTTTCGTCTGGCAGCAGATAAATCTTGCCTTCAATTTGTCGTAATGGCCCATGTAATTTTTAAGGTGCGCCTACACGTTTTGCTCTTTTCGTCGCCATCATTAGTGGCTCGGTGTATTAGATATACGTTGCGCCGGCTTAATTTGGTCTCGCAGGAGCACTTGTCGGGACGCAGCTGCTCCCGGGCCCGTCTCCGAGCTTCTTTATTTGTTTCTTTCAGTTCTGCATGATGGAACGAGGAATCTGCAGGGATATGAGGGTCAACCAGCGGCTCTGCTGAATCCTTTTGTTAGAAAATCACTGAGAAAAGGTTAAGACACAAAGCTACAAAAAGAAGAGACCTCAGAACACCAAGAAATACATTCCTTAGGTGCTCAGGTGGTACAGCAGTCTAATACACCATGGTGACCTGGGCCCAAGTCCCAAAGGTGCCTTCTGGCTGGGCTGAGCTGGGCATCACATACAGGCACAGTTAATTCTACCTGAGGTAGGTGAGGCTGATCATCACCTAGCCAGCCCCGAGACTCACTGTTGTGCTGTGAGAGAAATATTCTTAAAATAATGCAAAGCAAAGTGAAGTGATTTACCCACTCATACCAAGGACAGGGCCACAGAGAAGCCTCAGAGCCCATCCTGAAATTCACCAGGCACAGGCAGAGCTACTGGCTGCCAGTTCATCACAGCAGTCCATAAACTCACCACCTGACCTTCACACTGCAGCTCCACCTGGGATTTGAGGCTCAGGATCTGGTGTTAAGAGCAGCTGGATTTTTACCATCCAGTCACCAGAGCTGTAGGTCTATTTTAGTAATGATAATCTAGAACTAAAATAATGCTAAAATCCAAAACTGAAACTTAATGAAGAATAAAATGAAAATAAAAAAAATACAATAATACTTTAGAACAAGCTGATAGAAACTGAGAGTGATACAAAATTAAATGGCTTTAATGTGTCACATATTATATGTTTTTCTCTGTGTCTTTGTATGTAGAGTACTGTGCAAAAGTCTTAGGCCACCTTTAGATTAGATACACCACTGTTTGAGCAATAGTATAATGACCCTACATAATCTCTTTATAAAATACAACCAAAAAGTACAGGAAATGTACATGAAGTATTAAAGAACTGAAAAAAAAATCAGGAATCAGCTTCCATAGACTACAGTGTTAAGTATTTAGTGTGACCTCCCTTTAATTACATTTGAGCAATAGCAGCATCTGGCATCTTCGGGATGCCAAGTTGACCCTTCTACAGCTCGAAGAAGCTTGATGGTCTTTGAAGGAACTTTTTGGAATGGGAGCAGCAAAGGAACAGGGTGAAAATACATCAGTATTTTTGATGTAATGCAAATAGTTCTGTTTATATGTTAGATATTTTCACTTTATTTAGATCTGGAATCAAACTGAAATGGTTTGTGTGCCCTGCTTTTTAAAGAACAATGCTTCAGCGTCCAGCATACACAAATCATGAGCACCAGAATTTCATAGTCCCTGCGACCCTGAATTGGATTAAGGGGGTATAAATATGAATGAATAAATGTTCGACTTTTGCAGGTATCAGATTTTCTCCAGTTTCCTGCAGGTTTAACTCTGAGATCTCTGAGCTTGATGGAATGTTTTCCCCTTCTTTTTCTCTCGGAGAGGAAGCTGCACCTTGCGAGCTAACCTCTAAAAACCCGTCGCGTTGTACGTAGCCGAGCTCGCACATTCCTTCTGCTTCACCCAGGCATGACAAAGCCGTGTTCTTTGTGGATGATGTCAGATTTATCTGCTAACACATGTCCCTGTGTGCGTTAGCCTCCCAGGCAGAGACCCGCCGAACATCTGGAGGCGTTCAGAGGTTACGGGTTCTCTCGATGCCGTCTTGTTATTTCAGCACACGCCATTACTGCACAATCTCGCCTTTCTCCTTCCATCCATCCTCTGCTCCGTCCATAACCACCCTCCCCTCCCTCCCTCACGCCGGTCATCCGGAGAGCCATCGACAGGACTTTAACACCCGCTGTGAGAGCAGGCCTCGCCATTTCTCTTTCTGAGAGAGGAGGATGGAGGAAGGAACCCTCTGCCTGCAGGTTCCTGAGGGAAACTCGGCTTTGGACGGAGGCCCAGATCAATGTGACCTAAATTCAAATTGCGAATTAGGGGCCTGTCAGTGAGAAAGGACACTCTGCAAATGAGCTCAGGCAGTGCGGGGGACCCCGGGGACCCCCGCCGAACCGGGTTCTCCCCCCTCTGCCCTCCGATTTAATAAGTTCCAAATGGGCAACCCAGCTAACCTGGCTATAGCAGAGCTAACGTCCAGCTGGGGGGGGCGCCACAGCACCTCGACTCGTCTTTTTTTAACATTTACCAAAAAACAGTCATGAAAAAGTCACGTGGAGTTTAGCAGCCATTCATTTCAACAGAGCTTTATTGGAGGCATCCGGAAAGATGAGTTCATGGGCGCTTGATGGCTGGCGCGTGGTCTATAAAGAACAGTTCACTGAGACATCATGTCCTAAACTGGCATATAGTTAAACGGGATCAGACCATGCAGGCCTCACCTCCTAAAAATGGCTGCATTCTTTAGGGCTTTATGTTCTAAACTAGCACATGGATACTTCATGACTGGCACATGATCCATTACAATGAGTTCCTGGAAGCTTTATGACTGGCACATGGTCCAGAAGGCTTGATCAGTTTGTGAAGGCTTCATCTCCAAAGCTGGCACATTATATTTTGGTATATGTAATAATATACATTATGTTTTCTATCGATTATTTCACTTTATGACAAACACATGGACCACAAATATAAGTTCTTTAGAGCTTTATGTTCTAAACTGGCACATGGTGAAACAGGATCCGCTCTTGGATACTTCATGACTGGCGCATGATCCATAACGATAAGTTCCTGGAAGCTTTATGACTAGCACTTGGTACAGAAGGGTCAGTCCATAATTGTTTCATGTTGTAGACTGGCACATGGGCCAATGGATCAGTACATAGAGGCTTTATGACTGCCACATGATCCGCATGGATTAGGTTATGGAGGTTACACATACTAAACTGGCACGTTTCAGTAAGATCAGTTCATGGAGGCTTCATGACTGGCACAGGGTTCAACAGGATCAATTTGTGTAATGCCCTAAATTGGCACATGGTTCATTCTGACAATTTGACTGTGGCTTTATGACTGGCACATAAACTATAAGAAACAGCTCACAGTGGCATGCCCTAAACTGGTACATCGACCATAAGAATAAATCTATGGAGGTTTCATGACTGGCACATGATCCATAACAACGAGTCAGAATGAGTGGAAGCTTTATGACTGGCACATAGTCCAGAAGGATCAGTACATAAATGCTTCACATTGTACACTGGCACACATGGAGGCTTCACTTCCTAAACTGGCACATGGTCCACACAGATTAGGTCATGGAGGTTACACATAATAAACTGGCACATGGTTCAATACGATCAGCTTGTGAAGGCTTCATGGCCTAAATTGGCACATGGTTCATACTGATTATTTCACTGAGCCTTCATGACTGGCACAAGGAACATCAATAAAGGTTCTTGAGGGTTTTATGTCCTAAACTGGTACATGGTCAAACAGGATCAATTCTTGGAGACTTCATGATTGGCACATGATCCATAATGAGTTTCTGGAAGCTTTGTGACTGGCACATGGCCTGTGTGGATGAGTACTTAGAGGCATCACATCCTAGACTGGCACATGGGCCATAAGGATCAGTCCTTAGAGGACTCAAATCCTCACGATAATAATGGATACTTGTAGATCTTAACAGATTTCAATGCAAATATTATGTAATTATGAAATGGAATGTATTGTATGGACTAATATTAGTAGGATTTAATCCTGCAGGGTGTAACACAGTCAGTGCCTCAGTCTGTTCGTTTGTTATGGCGTCTCTTTGTGTTTCGTGAGTGTGGTTACATCAGCAAGGAAACGTAACTCTTGTTCTTCTTTGTCGGTTCATTAATAAATGACTTTTAATCAAAGCATTTCAAAGAGAATATGAGATCACATAACGGACAAATTACGCCGTAATGATACACCCCCAAAAAAGGAGCGAGAACATCGTTTAATTTCCCCTTTGTTCCTCCAAATTTCCTCCAAACATAGCGTTCATTAGGAGACGAGCAAACAGCTAGCGCCGACGCGCAATTAGCATTTTAAGGCGCCCCTGCAAATGTGTTCGGTTTTGTAAATAAAGCCGGGAAGCGGATTCTCTGCTCACCTGTGGGCCGCCGAAGAGCAAAGAGGAGAAGAAACAGCATCTGATGGGGGACCGATCGCACATCTCACCCCTCTGTTAGAGCCGAAACTTCCCCGGCGATGAGCAGCGCGGAATTCGCAGAGCGCATTAGCGAGTCAGAGCACACGGCGCACTCGCCTTCATTCGCCGTGTAATTAGGACCCAAATGTTAATGAATTATGCTAATTCGTGACAATTAGCATACAATATTGGAGACAATCAACAATTAGCATATGGTATCAGAGACAATCAAAGGGCCCGCGTTCCCTTATGGGTTGCTCTGTGCGCTGTATAGCTGTATGTGCTGTACTGGAGGGGGCTTGGTGTACAAGTCATGATAATTAGAATGGTGGAGGGTTTCCAAGTTATATTTCTGACTTTAAGAACAAATGAAGCATCTGGGGTCAAAACTTTTGGCTTCTATATGAAGCACAGATTTTATGCAGGGCTACACCTACATAGTTTCATCTCCTAGGTCGTTTAGCGATACCGGTTCCTATTATGGTTCCTGCATAAAGCATTCCAGTTCAGTTCCTCTATTGGCGGATCATCTGAAGAGGCGCCCAAACTTTCGCACGCATGAAGGTAGCAATGAATTATTCTTCAGTGCTGTAACAGTCACATCCAGGAGTCATTTGTGCGGGCCAGTCGACTCACAGATGTGTTTTTTAGAACCTAAAAGGCGCGCCATATCATGTTTGTTTAACAGTCCACTAAACTACACAATTCTGTTTTTTTCTCCGGACTCTTCTTCCCATTACAGGTACAGTTCACGAACTACGATGTTCTTATCACAGCCTAGCCGTCCCCCACCCGTGCGATTGGCCCCTAGCCCATAACGTGGACTCTTGGGGTTCGTATAGGGCCCTTTCTCCGGAGATTAACATATTGTTCGGTGGTCTTTTGGCTCTTCCTAATTATTGATTGCTTTCCTCCTAGGAGTCTACCAGCGGAAAAAGAAGATATGCGCTTCCTCATACCACTTCATAGGGCGGTATCGCCCCTGCACTCCTGAAAATTAGTTTTATGTGACAGCCATGCAATCCCGGCATCATCCTAAGTTTGAGGGTAAGTGCACAAGTGACTAGGCGTAGAGCGATCTGTACATCTTGCGGCGTGGGCAGAGTGGGAGTAAAGTGGGGCGACGACCGACCAGTCAAGAGATTCTATTGAGAATGTACGGGAATGGGTCCCAGTTACGAGGGAAGCCGAAGAGCCCCCACCCCCACCGAGCGCGAATAGTGTTCGGTACAGTTGTTCTGTTTCTCTCATGGTGGTCTGGTTATATCAATCGACCTTTCATCTCAATGCAACTTCAGAGTTGGCGGTAGCGCCCCCTGCAACTCCGGGAAATATTTATTTAAACATACCATTGTCTTATATGCTATAGATTTATATTCTCTGTTTGACTATAAACTTCATAATAGTGTATTATATATAATTTATTATAGTATATATTACTAAATTTCATTCATTTACTATTTTCTGGTAGATATGTTCTATTTTTTATTTTTAGCTTCTGTTTGTTTAAACTAGTAATAAAACCTTATTAATTAATTAGGTAGCTTAATTCTTACATACATCATCAATACTGCTTAAGAAGGTTGGTTTCTTTTTGAGTCTTGGTCCTCTCAGGGTTCATTCCTTATACAATTTAGGGAGATTTTCCTTCCCACTGTCGCCCCAGGCTTGCTCAGTTAGGGCTTTGCCTCTCAATTTTTGTAAAGCTGCTTTACTCCGCTTTAAAAAGAGCTCTAGAAATACATTTGACTTTGACTTTTGAACATACCAAACTCCACACTGAGAGTAACCTGAACCTATGCAGCTCCAAAACGGTTTAATTTAAAGCATCTTATACTTTATTTTCACCCATTGCCAGGTTTTCTTGACCTCCTCCTTGCTTGACCAACCATTCCAATGATATGCCTTTGGTTAATTGGTCCCTCTAAATTGAGAGAGACTCCTGTCTTGACTAGTCGTTGGACGTTAAACAAATGAATCCAATCCAATAACAATAAAGATGAATTCAGTTTTGTATTCTATTCTATCCTAAGATATTCAGCTTGGTCGATCAGTGCAGTTTGTACAGCTTCAGTAAAACAAAAAAAGCTCCCGCGCACAGGGTTTAGGGGCCACACAGAGGTACCCGTACGAGGCATGGCCAGAAGTGAGGTAATTGAACAGTGTGTGTGTGTGTGTGTGTGTGTGTGTGTGTGTGTGTGTGTGTGTGTGTGAGGCCTCCTCTCGAGCGGCAGGCCTCCGGAGAGAGACTCAGGGAGAATGGGAGGGTTTTAATGAATGGAGACTGTCATTAAAATGATAACTATTTCCTCTGAGATCATATCCAATTTAAACCGAAAAGAAAAGAAAATATTAAAGAGACGTATGGGGAGAAAAAAAAATGATAATTGAAAGATCTTGGATTTCATCTGCCATTCAAATGCAGAAATCTTTTATGTTTCTGAGAGGAAGAAAAAGGACAAAATCGCTAAAATATCACGGAAGCGTAGTGATGAAATAGTTCCTCAAATAGTGATTTTATATATAATAAATTAATATAAAAATTGTTTTTAAAAAGCATACAACAAAAATCACACATCTGAAATGTGTAAGAATTTCTTTTTTGCATTAATAAATAAAACAAATTTAATATTGTGGTTGTTAGTCCAAAAAATAAACGTCAAAAATGCTCAAAACGACAAATCTTAAAATGCTCATCTTAGAAAAAAGCATGAAGTGCTTTTCGTTATATTAAAACTGCAACTAAACTAAAAGATTCTCTAGTAAGTAACTCAAATAAAAAATATGTGTAACAAAAGTTATATATAAAAAATGTTTTTGAGCTCTAATTTTATTATTATTATTATTATTATTGTTATTATTAATATTAATATTAATAATAACAATAATAATAATAATAATAATCATTATTATTATTATTATTATTATTATTATTGTTGTTATTATTATTATATTAATATGTATTATTGTGGTTATTATTATTATTATTCATTTTCATAAAAGTATAATCATGTATTAAGTTTATAAAATGAACAAATATTTTTCATAGTTAAGATATTTCCCATATTTGTAATGGACTCAAATTTTGAAATTGAATTTTGTATCCTTTTATCGTCAGCTCTTACTAACATTTTCATATATTTGAAATATTTTTGATTTTTTTTGTCCCGTTAAGCCTCCTAAAAATGCTAATGAACCCACTAAAATTTAAATAAATCTTGTGTGTTCAATAAACCTGTTCTTGCCCAGTTATTTTGTGTTTGTCTTTGGAAAGTGATCAGTCAGTGTGCTGTCTCTGTTGAGTGCAAACTTTTTTTGGGAACACTGTTCATAATCTAAAGCTGTTAAGTCGCCCCATGGGCTGCTGCTCCATGTGGGAGAAACCCTGAGTCGTCTGAAATCTCAGCAGCGCCTGGTGTGAGTCCCACACGGGGAGCAGATAGGACTTTGTGTACCTCACAGATTAGTGTGACTAAATAATCCATTAAAGTTCATTATGTACGCTCAAAGCACTTCTGATTCGATTCAAAGAGACACGACTTTGACACGGGTTTATTAGGCTTATTCGTTTATAGAGCTTTAATTAATCAGTCAACAGTTAGACCCTCAGTCACCTTGGCCTGGTTTAACTGAGCAGATCTTTGTACTGAAACAGACACCCTGAAAGCACAGATCCTCTAAGACTTTTAATATTTGGTGTCCACATCTGAGGGATTATGTTTGGGGCTTTTTCAACATTATTTCATTTGTTAATAAACATCCAAAATATTTGGATGGGGGCAATTTAGGGCTAGTAATGAGATTTTAAAAAACCCAGTAATGAGGTGATGTCAACAAGTGACTAAAAATGATTTGGTACAAAAGTAGTTTCTACGAAAGACTGAGTTTTTGAGGAGCAAATGCTTCTGGACATGGTTATAACATAAGGCTTCTTTTTATCACAGTAACGTTTTAAGTGGTATCTGTGAATGTAACTCTGTATTGTAGAGCTTGGTAAAGGTTTGATAAAGGAATCCCTTGCCCATGTGGTTCTATCAGCTACTGATGAATGATGGTTCTTGATGCAGTGCCGTCTGAATGCTTTCTGTTTTGGGGTTGTAAATGGTATGTAGAACAGATAGATGAATGTACACGTCTATGCAGTGCATGGCTCTGATGCATAAAGTAGATTTAATGCACTTTTAATCAAGTTTTTTAGAATAATGCTTGTTCACAGTCATTTTCCACAGTCTCTATTGTTGGCTTTGCTTCTCCATGAGGAACGGAATTGGGACTCGCCAATCAGATCGTCTGTAAAAGAAGAGCCGAGAGAACAGCTGCAGCAAACCTGCACCAAACACCACATGCCAAACACGGTGTGGATCAATGGGGGGTTGGAGTGTTTATCAAAGAAATTACTGATCATAACATCATCCTTATGGGCCTCCGAAGAGACCCCGAGCCCATCTTGCAGATTACTGCTTGATGAGAAAAAATGCAATTAAAATGTCAACTACTTTTTATTAGAAGCCGCCTGCCCCATCGAGTTTGGAGTCCCGGGAGTCGGCAGCGAGCAGGATAAGGATGGGGAGGCAGAAGCATGCCGACAGAATTAGACAAATCTGGCCTTTTGTTCGAACAGTTTGATCTACAACAGGCCTGCAAAGTCTGCCAAGGAATCCTCATCGGGTGGTGGCAGCCCTGCGGTAGGCTAGCGTAATTGCTTCACAACAGCGTCCTCTGGATCGAGCCGGAAGATCCAACCACAGCCCAGTCGTAGTTCTCGCCAGAAGCAGACAGATTTTCATTTCAAATCTTTTCGATGCCATATCTCCCAGCAAGATTTCCAAGACGGAAACACAGCCCATCACAGATCACAGAAGTGCATAATAAAACACCATGTTTCTTACATTGAATTTGACTTTCATTTCATTGTGGATGGTTGAACCCAAGATATTTCATGTTTTGTCTGAACAACTTCATTTCACTTGTTAATAAATGTGCATTCCTGCATTTCAGGCCTGCAACACATAGCAAAGTTGGTACAGGGGCAATTTAGAGCTAGTAATGAGGTAAAAAACTAAATAATGATGTGATGTGAACAGGTGATTATAATCATGATTTGGTACCAAAGCAGTATCTTTGAGGAGTAAAGCTGGGCAGAGGAATGTGTAAGAAAATGATTGAAATGTTTAAAAACAATGTCCCTCAAAAAAAGATTGGGAGGGATTTATATATTGGGCAATATATATGGGCAAGGGATTCCTTTATCAAACCTTTATCAAGCTCTACAATACAGAGTTACATTCACAGATACCACTTAAAACGTTACTGTGCTAAAAAGAAGAATTATGTTATAACCATGTCCAGAAGGGGCGTCGGCTTCTCTGGGCTCGGAGGCATCTGGGATGGACCATCATACAGTGCGGACGCGAAAAGTGTCCTCCAGACTGTTATGAGGAACAAGTCCAAAAGCCAGGTTCTGTCATGGTATGGGGTCAGGTCAGGGCCCTAAGTAAATGTCATTTACACTTCTGTCCCAACTTTTCCTGATTTGGGCTTAAAGCTGTATTTCTGTCTCTGTTGACGAAAAAACTATGGACATACTTACACTAAGGGTAAATAAAAGCTTTCCTCTGACATGCCTTTCATATAATGTAGTCATAAGAAGGTGGTGTCAAACTATATTCGGAGATTTGGAGATCTATCTTCTGCAAATCTTCACCCATGGTCCATGGAGAAATGTTTGGCTCTCCAGTCTCTGTACATGGATGCCAAATGCACTTGGTTCCACTTCCAGGCACAGCTCCGTTACAAGCCGTTGCTTTGTTTATGAAAACAAACACACTTTTGGGTCGCCATAGGTGCAAGACGTTAAGAAGTAGAGGTACCCTGTTGAGATTCTGGGGTTTTGTTTGTGAAAGAGGTTTCAGAGTGGAACAATCTGACTGACTGGTGGAGGAAGAGCAATCATCACGATTCTGGTATTAATTAGGGCTAAAGATCCTCTATGATTGAACGAATCCCAAATGGATCTAATTAATAAAACTTTTAAATAAGTTCCTCCTCTTTTCTCTTTCAAGTCTGCAACTTGGTTAATTCATTCATAATTAATAATTTGCTATGGAAATGTTGACGGGTGTAATGACCTTTAAAAGTCGTATTTGTTGTGCCCGGCCTGGTAGGATGACACTGGTGTGGAAGGGAGGGAAGGGGAAATAAAAGAGGGAGAAATAGAAGGTTGTTAATGGATTTTAACAATAGGTCCCTCGTGTATTCATTAGCACGAGCGCTTTGACTTATTTTACAGCCATTTGTAATTAGTATCTGCGAGAGTTATTGCCATAATCATCGTCAAGTTCTGCTCTCGATTCCGTTGGTCGGCCAATAAACCTCGCCGTTCTTATAGCTGGCGTGGGGAGACGGACATTCGTAACAGCGCGCAGTTGTAAAAGTAATAAAACTGTAGGGTTCCTTCAGGAGGAGTTTGATCATTTCATAGTTATGAGGTTTTATTCAAACTTCAGAGCAGCCTTTAATAAGGACGATGCAGACCAGCTTCAGGACCTCGGTTCAGACTTACTGATCACTGCTCTCTAATCTGTTCATGTTTTAAGAGCGTACTTATGAGTGTAGCCTGGATACCATATGAATCGGGATGTAATCATGGGGCAGGCCAGAGAAGTCGAGCCGCTTCCCCACATGGTTATAAGATAAGGCTTCTTTTTTAGCACAGTAACGTTTTAAGTGGCATTTGTGAATGTACCTCTGTAGTGTAGAGCTTGATGTGAATGGAGCCTTTTGTACCAAATCATGACTATAATCACCTGTTTGAAATCACATCATTATTTAGTTTTTTACCTCATTACTAGCCCTAAATTGCCTGTGTCCCAACTTTTTTTGGAATGTGTTGCAGGCCTGAAGTGCAGGAATGGATGGTTATTAAGAAAAGAAATGAAGTTGACCAGAAATAACATGAAATATCTTGGGTTTATACCATCTGCAATGAAACAAAGGTTGAAGGAGATGTAAGAAATTTTATTTAATACCATCCCAACCTTTTCTGATTTAGGGTTGTAGTACAAATCATTATGTACCCTCAGTGTCATGGATCTGTAGGTCTTACCCTCGATAAAAGATGCTGTTCCAAAAAGGTTAGAAAGTTAGAAAGACTGTTTAAAGAAATATGTTTACTTTTTTACTTCAAGTACCATTAGTAGTGTGTACTTACAGGATATGTCTGCTTGAGTAACATTTATAAGCCATTCTTCAACGTGTGTACTTCTGCCACCTCTGGCCACGACCTAAAATGCATCTCTGCCATTTCTTCACCAAGGCTGGGCCTCAGTAGGTGCAACAGTGGATCCAAATGCTGAGCCGTTCTGGTCTGAATCCAAGCTCTGCAGAACAGGATCTGAAGGTTATAGAGCCACTTTGTGACCAACCCAGGCATGTCTCCACATTACAGATGTTTAGCGCTGTTGTGGCGAAATGTTTAGCTATTGCTAATAAAGTTTAAAGGGTATGTAGGCATGATCTATGATGTATGATCTCTAGAAGGTTCTGAAGTTCTCCTGCTTCCACCCTGACCTTTTGACCATCCTGTAATGGCCACCTTGACGATAGAAATGTTGTTATGAACACCTGGATCTTATCTGTCCACCAGTCCCAGATTTAATGGGTTCTTTGTGGTCCTGTGCTACTGGGTTTACGATTTTTCTTCCACCCAGCCATATTTATGACCCGAAGCCATGCCGGACCCTCGTCCCGGTGCTGGAGGAGCTCTACGGCAAGCCGAGATGATCTGCGGAGAGAGAAGAGTTAAAGGAGGAATTAGGATGGACTCTGCTCACCCTGGGGCCCCACTTCTCCTCATCACACTCCATCATGCTCAGAGCCGGGGCCATCGTGTCGGCCCTCTCCTGCCGCTGCTTTTATTTCCTGCTCTGTTAGTGCTCGTCTAATGGCTTATTTATTACATCCATACTTTATAAGGAGGGATCCTGTGTGGCCTAATTAAGGGCCGCGCTTCTTTGGAATTCTATGATAATTACATCCCGTCGTTGTTTTAATATTAGCCCTCGCTTGGCTGGAACTCACGTTCTCTCCAGCGGTCCCTCAGGGGGGGTTTATGGTACTGATGAAGCTCGAGCAGAGTGAAGGTGGATGTTTATACGGCTGAAAAGTTCAGACTTCTCCAGAATCTTGAATCTCAAAGACAGGTGGAGGAACGGAGAAATCAGGTCACAGGCAAATGAGAAGGATTTTAAAGGGCTACTTAAACTCGCTTTTAATACAGACGCTGATATTTACTGGACTGTATTATCCAAACCAAACATGGTCTGGACTGGACCTCCTGTTGGATCTTGTAGCCTGTAGGATCCATCTTGATGTTCCAGTTTCCCCCAGCATGGCTTTGGGTGCTGCAGATGCTACGCCGTGTCTCCTGCGGTGCTGTAAATCTGGACGGACAAACACCGACGTCTCTGCCTGTGCCAGGCCAGCACTCAGGGCTCCAGCCAAATCCCTGACTTGGCTGCCGTCGCTGAGTTTTGGCAGGTGCATGGAGATCACGTCTGTTCCTTCTATCAGAGGTATTAGGTGCTTTGCATCCTTCTCTCATCTCCTTCCCCCCATTTCCTCTGCTCATTAGATAATATGGAGTCCACTCATTTAGCGGGGAGCTGAGGGAGGCGCCGAGCGAGCACGCCCCAGCGTGGTGATTTATTAGCGTTGATTCGGACCTGGGAGATGCTCCTCGGATCCTCAGGTCTTTGCTCATTCAATAGGCAGAGTCTCTCCTCCAGTTTCGGCGATAAAAGCTTCCCAAAGCGCACCACGATTCGTCCGGCGTGACTCCCCCCCACGGCAGACCTTGAAAAGTTCCAAACACCAGCAGCTTGGGATAACTTTTGCAAATGAGCCAGATGTGTTAGTGGGACAGTCGCTGGTTAGGTGATTTAAAAGCTGTTTGTTTGGCTCTGACTCCAGTTTTGGATTCTTCTATTCTCTTCCGTCGGTCAGTTCATGACCCAGAACTCTGGGATCTGAGGTGGCCCAGTTTTCAGGAGTATTTCTTTTCAAGAGTCACAAAACAGAAGAAACACAACTGAAGGAAGGAATGAAGACATGCAAAAAAGAAAAGAATGAATAAATAAAGGGGGGAAAAGACGTCGGAAGACAGAAAGAAAGAAAGTGAAAGAATACAGGATTAAATAAATAACAATGGAAAAAAAAGAGAATGGTAAGGAGGGAAAAATGAAGAAATACAGAAGGGAAAAAAAGAAAGGCAAATTAATAAAGAAAGGGAAATATATAAAGAAGTAGATGAATATATATAAAGGACAGTTATATATGAAATGACCTTAACAAAAGCAAAAAATAGTTATATGTTTTATAGTTAAATAATATATATATATAATTTATATATTATAAATATAAATAATATTAAATATTATATAATATTTTAAAAATATGATATATTATTTTTTTATGAAATTACCTGCTTAACACACGAATGAAAGCAAAAAATAAGTAAATAAATACAATTTAATAAATTAAAATATATATTTCATATATACAATATGTTTAATTATTTATTTTTTGCCATGTTTTATATATATATATATATAAAATGCCTTATTAATAAAGAAAAATAAATAACCCTGATTAAAAGCCAGCTGCAGATGTTTTTTACTGGATCTGTGAAGCTGTTTTTAAACACTGCGTTTCTCACAGATGATTTAGTAACGCCTGCCATTACTGCTGTTATTAACCTCATCAGGAACACACACACACACACACTCTCTTACACACACACACTCTCACACACACGCACTCTTATGTAAGCTGATCTGACTCTGTTTTGGACTCCGTGTAACTGGATCCGGAGGTCTCGGGATACGAGTTTAACCCCCGGTGACCTCGGTGTATATTTTTACAGTTGGGATCAGCTCTGATGAAGATGATGGATCACTGCCGAACTTTAAACACCTGCTGAGGTCATTTCTGCTCCTCCTGCAACACCATCAGCTCCTGCTTCAAGGCCAGATTGTGCAACACATGTTTTCAATAGCCACTCGCACTGAGCATCGTCCTCACGTAGGTTTGGATTCATTTAGACATTGTTTGGTTGCCAAATATTTCAGTTGATCATCAGTTGACATCTCCAACGTGGTCAAGCTCACCAGACGAATAACACTTACAGTTCGTTTAATTTGTACTCTATTTGTCTAAGGTGCCATCATCCACATTTAAACCAGCCCCGAATGTCTCATTTCAACATCGTCATCTATACGAACAAAAACTAAAAATGGCTAAACTAACTAAAGATACGCCTCACTACGTTATAAATCGTATCCGCTTTTTATGTGGGAAAAGATGATTTGCTCCTCAAAGACTCAGGATTTTGTCAATACTGCTTTTGTACCAAATCAGGATTATAATCTCCAACTTTGTTTGGAATGTGTTGCAGGCCTGAACTGCAGGTTTATTAACAAATGAAATGAAGTTGACCAGAAAAAACATGAAATATCTCTGGTTCACTCTGTCTGCAATGAGATAAAGGTTAATGGAAATGTAAGAAACAGTGTTATTTTATTGGCATTTTCCATACAGTTCCAATTTTTCTGATCTGAGGTTGTAGTTCATCCTCCTCCATTCTAAAGGATCCTGCTGCAGAGTTAAAGCCCAGCGTGGGAGACACATACAGCATCTATTGTAAAAAGTTTGTTAAATTGTATTTTACTGATTTAATAATTAAAAAGTAACTTAAGTATGAGCGACTTCTACAAATGTAAAATCGTAGAACCTATGGAACAAAGATGAACGTTTGGCCACCTTCCCAAAATCCACAAGTGCTTTTGTAAGGTACGTGAACTTAGACATGTTATTGGTTCATTAATATAGAAAGGTGTGCCATGTCAAACGTTGGTTCCTTCAGACGTTGGTTACATGTGTGTAATATGCCCAAACTATGGCATAGTTCTGCATGTTGATTGTGAATGGGACCCCGGTCTCTTCCCTCCAGCAGAATCTGGACCATGTGAAACTATGAAATGAGGACTAAGGCTTTTCCCATTGAACATTTTTGTGGCTTATCCTCAGCTTCCTCCACACACACACACACACACACACACACACACACACACACACACACACACTGTGAGAGACGTTACGGGGCTGTTTGTGTTTTTAGCTAATCAGCCATAAACCTCCCACTCTTACTCTTCCACCATGAAGCTCCTTCTGTCCTTCGCTTTCCATCTCCGAATTTTTCCGTCCCGTATAAAAACCTTAACCGCAGAAACCGTGTGTGAATCCGAATTTAGCAGAACCGCTAATGTGCTGTTCCGCTTCCTCCACGGATAAGTAACAAGCCCTGGTGCACGTTTGGTTTGATCAGACCAAGGCCGAATCGTGGGAAAGTTTTTTAACACGTTGAGGTTTGGTAGCAGTGCTTTAGTTAATAGAAGGTTGTAGATCCTGATAGAAATAAAGTGATTATTCATTTATTTATCCACGGTAAGCAGTGAATCCTGGTGACGTGTGTGTGTGTGTGTGTGTGTGTGTGTGTGTGTGTGTGTGATACGAGGGTCTGCGCTGCCCACACACTGTACAGATAGCAGACAGGCTTCCTGTACGTCTGATACGAGATCTGATATCAAACAGCATCAAAGGGTCAGTGAGATCCTCATACTGCAAATGGACCTTCTATTCAAACACACACACACACACACACACACACACACACACATTTGTCTTTCTATCATAGTGTGGATTTAGCTTCATAGTTAGCTAATGTTTCTCTGTAAAATAATGTACTTCTTAATAATGTCTAAATATACAGTGCTGTGCAAAAGTATTAGACCACCATTGCATTGTTGTTTTATCAATGGTATAGTGACCATATATAACAACCTGTCACTCCATAATCACCTTTTCCACTGATCTTTATTTCAATCTTTGTAAGCTTTAGCATATCTTAGCCTTTTCACCCTGTTCTGCTTCTGAAGATGTGGTTTCTTGGCTGCTCCCCTTCCAAAAAGATCATTCCTGAACAACTTGGCAAGTTGCTCAAGAATAAAATAAAAGAACTAATAAATATATAATATTTTGTTATTTATTTTGGCACCAAATGATCATTAATCGTGCTCTATAAAATGATATAATGTTTGTATGTATAAATATTATGCATTATTATATTCAGTTCAGTTTAGCTATGATTTATTATATATATATGGTCTTTAGCTCCTATAAGCTACAGTGGTAAGTATTTAGTGTTTCCTCCTATTACAATTGATCAATAGCAACATCTGGCAGCTTCATCTGGATGCGAAGTTTGCTCAGGAATGGTCTTTTTGGAAGGGTAGCAGCCAAGAAACTACTTTTTTTGGAAGGGGAACAGGGTGAAAGGCTAAGATCTGCTAAAGCTCACAAAGGTTGGAATGAAGATCAGTGGAAAATGATTATGGATCGACGAATTCAGCTTGAAATTTTTGGGTGCAACATGTTATATATGGTCATTATACCATTCCTTAATTAAACAGCCAATGTAATGGTGGCCTAAAACTTTTGAACAGTACTGTCTGTAAATACACACGCATATAATTACTACAGACATAAACGTTCTTATTGGGGACCGAGCAAATAAATGGAGTAAAAACTCGTTCTGAATCAGTATTCAAGCCAAATGTAATCTTTATTAGTCTGTTTCTGTACAAAAACACATTATCACAGAAAAGAACAAAGCAAAGGAAAACATGCATTTATGTACAGCACATTAACGTCTCTGTGTGTGTGTGTGTGTGTGTGTGTGTGTGTGTGTGTGTGTGTGTGTGTCTGTGTGTGTGTGTCTGTGTGTGTGTGTGTGTGAGGAGACGAAACGTTTCACTCCTCCGTTCTAAAGACATGAATTAAACATTGTGCTTTCGATATACTTTCAATATATTTCAATATTTCACAAAGATCAGAAACTTTAACATGAGAAATTAAAAAAAGAAAAAAACAAACAAAGCCAGCATCATCACATCCTGTCCCTCAGCGTGTGAGTCCTGAGTTTGTGTGTGTTCTTTACGTGATGCTGTGGCTCTGTCTAACACACACACACACACACACACACACACACACACACACACACACACACACACAGGATTTCACACTCCGTCACTGAACTAGTTCTGTAGTTTCCATCACAATTAGTTCATCATATAGATCTATTTCATAAAAACTGATCCTGATCTTAAAGAATTTAGAATCGAAATACACTTCAATGTTTATCTTAAAGCCTGCACCATTATCAGTCCATCAAAAGTCTGGGTCATGATTAAAATCCCAACAAAAGTGATGATCTGTTAGAAATCGACAATAAAATGGTTGTAATATTTGAATGCACACATTCAGCTTCTGTGTGACGTTTTGAAGGTTTCCATTTCTGAAAGTTACTCCTAACAAAATGGAATTAGTTGTTGATATTTTCAATATATTAGCACCTGCTTGGCGATTCGGTCAGGGTTGGACAGCGTTTGCGTACAATAAGAAACAAAAACAGATTTAGCTATTTTGTCCTTGTTCCCAAACCTAATCGTTTGTCTTAATCGATAGTTTGAATCAAATATTGGCACAGGAAAAGCAGCCCAATACACCAGTCTGATGTTTTCTGGCTGTCATACAGACCAAAAGTAGTCTGTCTGAGGAAGGGGAGGCCGGATGGGAAGATCATCCCGTGGAGCTGCAACAGAGACCCTTTCAGAGCACTGAGGGCTGATCTGGCACCAGTAAAACAACAAAACAAAAGCAATATCATAGAAACTATATATGTAAGACCTGCCTTGTGCACTGTGCTGCCGGCTAGACACCGGCTTTCCCACGACTCGATGAGGATTAAGTGGATAAGAACACGCATGAATGCATGATTTAATGGATATATAATATATATAGAAACGACAAACTAAGCTGCATTTTGGAGGACTTTTTTAGATAGATCATTTTTAGATAGATAGTTTACAGACTTGGGATTCCTTATGGTTCTTTTAAGTTATTAATAATAAGCAATCATTGCTAAGCAGATATTAAGCGTTCTGGTACAGGGTGCAATGATTCAAAAGGAGTTCCCAAAATAAAAGTCCCTTAATTCCCATTCTGCATGAGTTCTGAAGTGAATTAAGACAAAATTTTAATTCTATTTCCTAATAGTGATTCTCCAGACTAAACTACGTTAGATCAGCCATGGATTAATCCCTTAGGGTGCAAACAAAACGAGATCCAGTCACAACCGATCACAGGTGATACACATTCTGATTTTGGTCTGATGTTTTCAAATTGTTTTAAAGAAGTTTTTCAGGACGTTCAGGTTTAATTTGTTCAAAAACATCAAACAGACACCACACTAAAGCTGAATCTGCACAGCTCAAACGCTTTCTGATTAGAAGAAAGAAATCAGATCCCATACTGGCTCTAACGGATCGGATTCTACTGTCTAATGTAAGAGACCGTGGGCTGATTTCCTGTAGGCTCCAGTATTTCAGGGTTTCTGGCCACTGTGTAACATTTCAAGCATTATTCATATTGGAGATCAAACCTTATTCTGTTTTGGACCATCCAGCCCACCGAATAAATCTAGTGGACTCGTGTCCAAATGTGGCCGTGTGAGGACAGAACTAGCACAGATACATCTCAAAAACATCAACAAAAGCGAGTGATGAACAATCAATGCGACATCTCAGCCATGACCAAAGTCCAAAATAACTCAAACCAGCTCTTGAGATGGTGCATATTTGCAGAACTTTTTTTTTGTTGTTTTTCTTTCGCTGGCTAAGATACATTGCTCTTGTAAGTGCCCCAAACAAAATAGTGCAGTAAGAAAGAAGTATGATCGTACACGTTTCACGAAAAGATCACAGGACGAGGAGGAGGACGAAAAAAGAACACAAATGCTGTTTACAAAAAAGAAAACATTAAATATATGATTTAGAAACTTTTTTTGTTATTTTTTTTTTACAAAAGCATTGGAGTACATCCTGTTTTTAAAAAACAGGCGTTCAGACCTATACGTTTTTACAAAAACAAAAAGAAAAGTCTGACTTGTCACACTTTATACAAGATCTAAAAGGTATTAAGACATCAAATGTGTTTACATAGATATGTGATACTAGAATTCAGGCCTAAAATCACCCAAAGAAATCCCCAAAACGTCTTTTTTTATAAATACATATGGAAAAAACTCACAACAATGTCTGGTACCTAAAAGGTGAATAAAGTTGCAGAAAGCATTCCTGGTCTGAATCTATGAACCCACACAGCTGTGACTCTACGGTACCTACAGACTCGACGTCCTACGATTACTTTAATTCCTCACGCTCAAGCTGGCCGCGTCCCAGGTTAGCTCCATTTAGATGATAGAAAATGAACGCGGTAAAAATTTTACAC